>JAOBRB020265758.1:0-11446 GCA_027575285.2 Zoanthus pulchellus | reverse complement strand
TAGAGAAAGCCAAATAATCGTTTTCATACAAAAAATTGTTCAAAATGGCAAAACCTCCCAGTAGTCAGAGGGTTAAGCTGATTGCGAAAAGTGTATCAAAGGGAAGACTAGCGTTTGTCCCTATTGTTTCGTGGAATAGAGGATGGTCTGCATAGTTAGTGGCATTTAAAAACAATTCGCTGGCAACCAAAAGACGGAGCACCTTTGAGAGCATTTCGCTTCCACACAAAATAATCGAAACCGCATTATACAAGCAGTTTCCATTTGCTGTGGCCTTAAGAGGGACTACAGATTCATCTCTCGCTTGAACAATATCATGTAGAATTAAACACGAGGCGAATTTATCACGGCTAAGAGCCTTGTGGTTTGGAGTTTGTAACCTGGAGGTCTCGCTTGATAACAGATCCTGTTTACTTACTAAAACGTTTTAGCCCCTTCTAGGTCTTCGCTGACTAGAAATGCTTTGAAATCTTTGAAATCGCGATCACTCAAGTTCATTTCGGAATGTTATAAAGAAACAAATCAAAGTTGGAGTATTAAGAGCATTTGCACAGCGGTTTTACAAAAAGCGCACCCGCGCTTTGTTAAAGACTGTATGTCATTTTAGGATCAGCGGCCTTACACAAAAACACTGTGCCCGCGCTACTATACCCGAGGAAACTGCTGCAATGGTGCCCATTGGCGATGCGAAGGAAGTATTCAGTTGGTGCAAAAGTTTTGAGGAAAATCTTGGTGTACGACATATGAGCAAATAAAATCAAGACACTTAATTAAAATGGAACTTTTTTGTGTTGGTTTAATGACCTAGTAGGTAGGTCACAAAACTTCGACTAACTGACAATTTCTAGTCACAAAAGCGACCCATACAGGTGCAATTTCCAGCCCTGCTCTATAAACTAATAAAGATTATCGCTGATTGCTGCAACTAAGGTCACAGTTGTTTGGTAAACATCATTACACCTGAATGTATGGATGCATCTCTGAACACCAAAATTCAGTAAATGGTCAATGATTAATCCTTTCAATCCCAGTTGAATTACTAAGTTCTCCCAACTTGTTCCCATACTTTTTGCTGAACAACTTTGAGAGAATTTTATCTTTAATCCTCAATAATTTGCCTTGTTTGACCAATTCCTATCTTCTCATAACCAAATGCCTTATTTTGAGTTTGTTTTGTAGGGAGAAGTTGAGAGTTGATATTTGACTGGGAGTGAAAGGGTTAAATGAAAACTCATGGTCTTCACAAGCTTGCCGTCTTTGATCACCCATTATCAATATATCCATGTTTTGATCTGTGTACAGTCCACAATAATATTATTTCTCCATCTTCCATCACTGCAGAGAAGGTTGGAGCATTGAAACAGCACTTTGTCAGGGATGCAATTATATCTTTTGAGTCCAATTCAGACAGGTGTTGGTTGTCCACGCCATTGCAGCTTGTCATTTTGTACTCTGATGTTTTTCCTGGCCTCCCACAGTCTCTGAAGTCTGGACCTGTGAAATTATTGATCTGCTTAATGCAGCTCATGGTGCACTGCACATAACTCAACCAGCAAAATCAACAGGTGGAGAGGATTCATGACTGACACATGGAAGAGCACTTAAAGGTCCTGATAGATAGTAGTTTCGTGAACTTGCTTCATGTCGCACAGCACCAGATTATGATTACTGTATTGCTGGTGCTATCACTGTTGAGCCCGTCATCCAGGTAACAAAAACTGGCCTCAATGTTTACCGGCATCGTGCTATCCATGTTGACTTGTGTGAGTGTTCTGCCATTAGTTGGGCAAGCAAGGCCTTGGCAGCACAGATGCAGATAGCCTTTAATCTGCTTTCAGCTGCCCCATAATTTCACTGCACTTCTCGTGCACCCACAGCCTGTAATGGGAGCCTTGGATAGAGTTGACTCCACAGCTAGAGTGCATACTCAGATATTTTCTGTCCAGAGTCTTTGAGGATGTCAAGATGCATGCATTTAACACTTAGAACTTTGTCTTGTTCATACTGATGCAAATACAAAGGTCCTTGCACTCCATGCCTCACTTTTACCTATGTCTTCAGTATGTTAACACAACCTCAGCATCTGTTGACCATCAGGTTATTGGTGTAGAAGAGTTCCCAGCTAACCCCCCCCCCTGAAAGTTTGTGGGACAGTGCCTTCAGCATTAGGACGAAAAGCAGTGAGCTCAGCACAGAGCCTTTATTTATGCCAACATTTACATGGATTTCTCTGCTGAGCTGACTGTGAACTTGTGCATGGCTCCAGGCATTTGAGTATTTGGCCTGGATGTTCTTGGCCTTCTCCAGGACAATAAATGCAACTCGGTAGTAATTCTCATGTTGCTGGCATGGTGCTTACATATTAGAGGAAGACCCTCTGCAACTCTTCTCTGCCTCAGAATGTTGCAAACCAGACAAGTTACATGTTTTGTAAGGCACTTGGTCTTTTTTGTATGCAGGAAATTTGATTACCAGTACTTAACATTCAATAATTGCCTAAATTTTTTCCTTCACCTCCAAATCAACTTGGATATTACAAGTTATTAAATTTTCAACCTCGAATATTGCATTTCTAGCATTCTGATTGGTTCACTCAGTCTTGGTTATCAGCTCATATACTGAATGACCATTTAAGGAATCTAACAAAAAATCTTGTTTCTCAATTTATTAAAAGTTTTTTGCTATTTTCAAGTATCGAAAAGTTCGAAAAACTCATGAAATTTAATAAAACAATTATTCCATTCGTGTTTGTTGGATATGAGATGATTATAGCCAACTCAGCCTCTGCACCTCGTTGGCTATTTACCATCTCATATCCAATGTGCACTCTTGGAATAATTGTTAATTATGAGCCAATCAGAGCATGTGAAAATGGGTGTTGTTTGCATTCAGTTGGTAAATACTAATAGTGATTAAATTTGCATTTCTCTTTATTTGCAGAACTCTACAATCTCAATTGAGGAGTTTCACCAGCAGCTCCAGGAAGCAACAAATTTTCCTTTGCGTCCTTTTGTTATTCCATTTCTTAAGGTTGGATTAATTAAAACAATTGTTATTTGCCACAGGTGCCGTGAATATTTCCAGATATTCATTGAGCCTAAGGCAAATAATTGTTTTTATTAGTAGAATGAGTGTCTTCTAGATATTAATTTGTTGTTGAAACTTTTCAACTAAAATTTATGCAAATGTATGAAAAATTTTCTCAGTTGAGTGTATCGACATCTGAAACATTTCCATCTTAAGTTTTATCATTCATTAAATTCCACTATTTTCTGATATAATGATGTTGTGTTACCTTTCAAAAGTGAATTCCCAGACTGACATTTTCTTTCTTTTGAAAATGTTTGTTTTTATTTTTATCTATAATCACCTGGTGATATATTACTAAATGTTGTTTACAATATACATTGATGAAATAACTTGGTGATCATTGCCTCAAAATGAAGAAAGTTCTTGCATAGTTAATAAAACAATGTAGGTACAAGATAAAATTTCCTGGGTGTGGACAAAGCGTAGGGTACCCCACGGCTACCCTGTTTTGTTTTTTGTACTCTAAAAATAGTCAAGTACTAATTAAAGCGACATAAAGAACGACACAAACAAAAACATCATTCATGAATAGAAGACACAAGCAAGCACATAAAGGACAATGTCAATCAAATTATGTAACGTTACTGGTCGTGAATTAATCAGGAATTAATCACTAATAACATTTGTGTAAACATAGAAACATCAAGCTTTGTCAAAATCTTCCTCAACATACCTGTTATTGACACTCGTCAATCAGACTGTAATGACGTAGAAACCTCGGTCACATTACTTTTTGACCGACCTGAAAGTGGGTCAGTTTTGTAGTGAGAATAGCTAACTTTAAGTTTGTAAAAAAAACTTTGAAATTGTTTAGAAAAAATTTCGATGAATCTGATATTCACACACATTGAAACGACTGATTTATGAAAAAAAACAAATTTCTTTCATATGCACTTTTTAAAGATTTCATTGTATTGAAATTTAGTCACAACTAACTAATTATCGAAACAATAATATACGTTAACATATCAGGGTTGTAATAAACTTGACCTATTGCACTTTGCAGGCAAACCTCCCTCTGTTGCAGCGCGAATTGTTGCAGTGTGCACAGATGGCCAAACAAACACCTCAACAGTATCTCGCACATCAGCATGAACAGATTCTACATGACAGAGACAGTGCTCCTCTAGACAGTGAAGAACTGGCAGCAATGGAAGTGAGTGAGAATGGCAAGAGGAAAGCTCAAGAAAATCTACGGTATGAAGATGATTTTTACCTTTGTGTTGTGAACTAGTTTTATAAAGTAGTTTTCCTTGAAGATATGATAATTACTACTGTAGATAGACATTTTAATTTACAATGAAGCCTGATATTCTCCTTACATTGGAAATACTGTTATATCCTCGATTGTATAACAATATTTTCAGTTTAAGGAAATGTCCTAGTCAAAGTAACTGTAAAATGCATGGGGTACAACGGTATAACAATGTGAATGGCACACCTGTCCAGTGTAAAATTGTTCCCGAACACAAGATATCAACTATAGAAATTTATGAATTGTGGTTATCGAAATTTATATTATTCAACTATTCTCTCAATAGTTTAAATGTTCAGTTATATTTGGTTTTATGGCAGCTGCATGGTTTGGTACATAAACCAGCCTTCTCAAAATGAGCCGGTTGCCGGCTCAATGAGCCGTATCCTCTGGGAATTTGATCGTCTCCTTGTTGTCAAAAAATGTATTATTTTTACTAACAACAAGGAGAAAAGAAAAAAGAAAACCGCCTCCAACTTTAATATAACCTGCTCCTCAGAAACATTTTGAGAAGGCTGATAAACTATTTCAAAAACATCAGTTGTTCAGATGGCAAAGGCGAATGGAGTGAGATGGTACGTGCATGTGTTAAGGAGGGATGATGGGTATGTTTTGAGGAAGTCATTGGAGTTTGAAGTGAAGGGAAAGAGGAAGCAGGTGGAGAAGGAGAGTAGGAGTGTCGGTTTGAAGAAGGAGGGTGCAATGAATTGAGTAAGATGGAGAGTGGGAGTGGGAGAGATTGCAGGCAGACTGGGGTTAATCTGGCCACCCTCATTTACGGGGATAAAACCGGATCAAAACTTTATTGACTTGACAAGTGACATTGCTGTGTGCTTGAAATATCTTTCTGTGAAACAATAGATTGTCAAATGATAATACAGATATTAGTTTCTTTTCTCATGATTATGCACTTGTGGAGTCCTTATAATCTTTTTAACCTTTTCACTCCCAATCAGTTATCAACACTCAACTTCTCCTTACCTAACAAATACAAAATAAGACATTTGGTAATGGAAAATGAGAATTGATTAATTAAAGGAAACTACTGGAGATAAAATGTGAAATTCTCTCAAACTTATACAATGAAAAGTGTGGGCTTAGGTCGGGAGAACTTAATAATTCAACTGGGACTGAAAGGGTTAATTGGATTATGAACGAAAGTTTTCAAATAGTGTTTCTATTGTGGACATCTGCTTACAAGCATTATGCTGAAAACAATTATAAAACATCTATTTCATGACATCATTACATAAAGTGAAAAACAATTAAACCAAAGAGAAAGCTTGCACCAGTGATCAAGTGTAGAACATTTCCTTAAGTTGGGATAAAAATTAAAAAAGTTATGGCTGGTTAGGGGTGAAATCCACCCCCCCCCCCCCTTTGGATTAAGAGACCTCAAAAAAGCTTGGACTGGATAGGGCTAATGTTATGAGTTTTCATGTGTCTATTCTCCCCAGCTGGTTTACATAAGTATTCTACTGGCTCTATAGCTACAAGGCCGTTTACAATCTTGTATAATAATAAGACGCGAATAACAGCTTTTCTATGCTTAAGCATGTCCCAACCAAGTGCTTGGATCCTATTAGTCACACTGTCTTGAGGGTGATATCGTGACAATACCCAACGTACCACACGCTTCTGGACCATTTCAAGCTTGTATCGGCCATTGTTCTCAAAGCCATTTCTAGGGTACCAAACTAGTTTTATTTCATTTCCCCGATGCGTTTCAGTTTTCATTAGCACTTTGTGTCTTGGTCTATACAGTCTTCCACCATAAACCTTTCCTTTGTACGATAGTTGTTATTAAACCCTTTAACTGCCAAGATCTGAATAGTAATTCTCATTTGTAGCAGCAATGTATTTGCTTATACATAAGTTAAGAGAATTTCAGTTTTTATTAAAATATGACTTTCGTACTGATAAGTCTATCGATCCTCATCACCTGCCTGGTTATCAGTGAATTGATATCGTAAGGAGAAGATATATACTAATCATCTCTGGCAGTCAAAGGGTTAACTGACTTTACCACTTTGGTGCAGTGATTAAAATTAAATATATTTCTTTTCTTTGCAGCCCCAGAGAAAATGGTGCTCCGGATTTAGCCTCGGTAAGTAATCTGTAATCTTCATAGGACTTTGTGAAAATAAATTCAAGAATTCTTCTCACAATAAGAGTTTGAAGAATTTGCCGCTAATTGACTATGTCTGTTATTTGCTTTTACAGATGATGGATGCCATAGGAAAGCCAGTTTCAAAAAGACCGTGTTTAAGTAAGTATTGTATATTTTGTATAGATAAGCATTTAGAGAATACTTTGAAGGTCTTTAAAACTCACATATTTTTAAGCTTTTTTGTGAATCTTCTTCTAGCAAAAATTGATGCATGCCTTCTTGTTTTACTATTCTAGACACAGCGAGGAATCCCATTTATTTTAAGCTCAAAGAATCCTTACATATTAATAAGAATAAGCCCAATCTCAATATAAACAAGTCCAACACTTTTTTAGCTTCGTAACTTCCGTTGTATTAGTTGTGATGCATGATGTCATTTTTGTAAATAATGCATTCATTAATTAGCTCACTACTATATAATTCCCTATTGTAATTCATTCATTCGAATAAACTGATAATGGTATAAGCATGCCAAAACTTTTCTTTTAAAAACACTGTTTTTGTTCAAATTATATCTTATTTGCTACAATCAAGACCTTTTGGAAATATAAATTTTCTCACCTTAGCAAGCAAATACCAAGGATGGATTTCCTTACAAGACCCACCAGGGTTCACACGGTAATTAAAAGTCATGGAATTTGATAGAGGATTTTCCAGGCCTGGAAACGTTATGGAGTTTGGGAAAAGTGGCAAAGGTCATGGAAAAGTCATGGAATTTTATTTTTTCCTTGAGCTATGCAGGTTTTTGGCGAATGAAATATTAATATAATTGAGCGTAACTGTGTTGAGAAAGCGCCGGTATCACACACACTTCAAACACACTTCACACACACTTCACGCACACTACACGCACACTATACGCACACTTCGCGCACACTTCACACACATTTCAAACACACTTCACACACACTCCACACACACTTCACACACACTTCACACACTGCATCAACAAACTTAGTGTTTTGCTCTAAATTCATGAACGTAATGTTAACTGTCTTTCAGTGTCTAGAAGATGCAGTTGGAATTTAAAGTTGAATTAAAGTGCAAAGAGCCCTTTCTTTGGTTTGGGTTTTTTTTATTTCTTAATATCTGAGTCATTGAAAATGGCATTTGGTCATGGAAAAGTCATGGAATTTCACTTCTCATTCTCAGTCTGAACCCTGCAGCCACGAAATCTTGAAAACTATCTATCAAGAAACAAAGGGTTTAGTTATAAATTTGTCCTTCAGATAACCCTAAGGCTACTAAAGGTTCCAGGAAAATATACATAATAACTTGCCACCAATCAAGTTTGGGCCGAGCTGATGGGTTTGTTGTTCTCGTGATTAGGCATTCCACCGAAATACTTATTTTGTAATTTGTAAGAATGTTTATAATGAAATGTTTTCCACGATCACCGCCGCCTGATTAGCACAGTTGGTAAGGCGCCAGTCTGCTGCGTAGGAGTCTCAGATTTGATTCCAGGCCAGACCACCTCTCAGGGGCTTGAAATAATTGAGGAGAAAATGTTGCCTTTGTTCTAACATCTGCAAATGGTTAGACTTTCACGTCTTCTCGAATAAGGAACTTCGGAGAACCATGTGTTAGAAAACTCCTTGTGGCTTTAATATGTTTACCATCTTAAAAGAAGGTGTACATCTTGTGCATTCATCGTTTTTTGAAGTTAAAGAATGATGTAGATTAAAAACTGTTTCACTTGCATTAATTTAGGATTCCATCGTAAAAAAAATCTGTTTTGAGTAACCGGTATTTGAAATTGTTATTTTTCAGAATTGGGTGTGTTTCGTTTAACTGTCAGTTGTGAAAGTAAAGTTAAAATAATAAATATGGAGATAACGAATTTGAGGATTGATTTTTAAACAATTTTAACAGGTAGTAACTCGAATCTTCCCCTCAAGAGCCAGTTGCGAATTGAGGATATTGCTATGCCATCTGGTAAGAAAAGCTTAATCATAATTTCTGGCAAGGCAAGGTGAATTTGTTCTCCTTACCAGTCCTAGTTTTGTTATTAAATTCTTCCAAGTTAAAGAGAATTTTACTTTTAATCTTAAGTTGTTGCGAACTAAGGACATTGCTATAGCTAAATCCTTATACGAGCCCAGTGGCCCATGGGGCCGGCTCTTATCTCCGGTTTCTGTAGTGTTAAGTGGATGAGAGTCTTTGATTCCCCCTGTACGGGACACTAATCCATCGCAGGTTAGCTCCCAGCAGACGCTGGTACTCATTTACCTACCCCGGGAGGATGGAAAGCTGATTTGGCTTAAGCGGAAAAGAAGGTCACACAAATATTCGAATTTCGGCAAAGTGCCGGGGATCGAACTCGGGACCTTGTGGTTGATAAGCAGAGATCTTACCAACTGCGCCAACCACGTCCGCCTAAGGATATTGCTATGCCATCTGGTTAAAAAAGCGTAATTACAAATACTGCACAGTTTTGACTACTTTGTGTTTTGACTCTTTTTCGTTTCCACTCCTTTGTTTATCGAGTGAATATGCCATTGTTAGAGCCATAGTGATTAAGGCGAGCTAATGAAACGTTTCGATCCCCGTCATTACCAGTTGTATTAAATTCTCCCAACTTAAGTCCATACTTTTCACTGAACAAGTTTGAAAGTAGTTAGCTTTTAATCTTTAATAGTTTCTTTGTTTGATCTATTCTCATTTTTTATTACCACTAATTGACATTTATTACAGCAGGAACATCTCGCGAAGGAGAGCCACCTTTTCCAGACTCGTCATTGGAAGGGAAGCAAGATAATGATGACTGGCGGCATGTTGACACGGTAAAAAAATATTTACGGTGTTCGACCTACCAATAGAGTAACGCTCTGTGAACCCCTACAGTAACCATCTACATAACATTATCCGGCTGCGTTACCAGCGTGGTTGGTCCTTGTGGTGTAGTAGTTAACACGTCGGACTAGTAAACCGAAGATGTACGATTTCACTGTTTTACGCTCTTCGGGTTCATTTGTAAAAGAATTATTTAATGATTAATAAAGTTTTTGTTTTAGCTTGAATGAAAAATATCGATATGTATGAGATAAACTGAAAACACCGTGGAAAGTGTGTTGTACAGTTTTTATTCGTATCATCAAACTCTCTCGCTCTGGGACTCGCTCGTTCGTTTTATGATACTTCACAACTCGTGAATAAAAACCGTACGCGCGCACTTTCCATGAAGTAAGCTCTATTTATCAATGTTGCAATCTTAACATAACCTCCTTCTTTTATAAATATAGAAATTAATACTTTGTGTAATGCTGTTTTTATTGTTAGGCAAATTTCTTAAATCACTTGGAATGTTATTCCATATCCTTGGACCAGTTCTTTGAAATGAATTATTCGCTTTATTTAAACATGAATATTTCACATGAAAGTTATTATTAGAAGAAAATCTGGTATTATTGGCATGTATTTCATTGGAATTAGTAAAAATATTTGAAATATTTAATGGTAATAAATCATTACGTACATTGCATCAGTGTAGCAATGGATTTAAAGTATAGCATCTCAACTGGCGGTATATTTGAAGAGGAAAAAAAGGGAATTGGATGAGAAGTTTAATCCCAAAAATATATTAATCGAAGAGCACGTTTTTCAAGTTTCAAAATTTTATCGAGGTGAACTTTAGCAGCCTGACATCACACAACTATGCCATAAGTCGTATGGGGAAGAAAAAGATATCTATAAATGTTTCATAAAGTAAATATCGATATGAAATGTCCTAGTTATTTTACTTTGAAATATGTACATTAAAAGTATGTTTCAAAACTAAAACAATCTTTACCTGCATTGGTTAAAAATATTGTGTTAGTATAGTAACAGTCTGCATTTACAAATTATCTAATGATAATTTAAGCTTTTATCTAATTCAGATTTAGAAGTATGCTAGAAAAAAATATCTTTTTCCCTAAATGAGCTTGTCACCATTGTATGTCCTTAGATGCTGCAGTGCATTATTGGTATGGTAGATAAAACAAAAAGAGCAGTAGCCGTACTTCAACAAAGATGCCATGAGGACCGAGATGAACTTCTAACCTGGGCCCGAAAGACGTCCGAGGAGACTGGACACGAAGTGCAAAGACGTGCAGGTAAGATTTAATTTATAGGTATAAATTGTTCATTTTATCGGGCAGCCTTGTACTTGTTGCTGTGTTGCTCAAGGAAAAACTCAACAGCCATTTATCAGAACGTATGTATATTTATTACTTAGATATGTGTGTTTTACATGAAACTACATCCGGGATACGTGTGACGTATTTTCCATATCCTCACTAGTGAAGATATCGCTGATGTCATTCGTTTTTCTTCCCATCTTTTTCGTCAGTTTTCTATTTTCGAAACACTCATATTGCTATACTCACTCGAGAAATATTTTTGTCACTCGAAGATAAACTTTATATGTTCGCGCCACCGTGTATCTATTTATTTTACTGTTACTAGTAAAATACCGGAAACTATACCACTGATATTTTCCATATTTCACTGGAGTGAAATATGAAAAAATTATTTACCAAATGTCCCGGATGTGCGTACGCGTCAGTATTTCCCGCGCTTGTTGTCGCTTGCATTGCAAAACATGGCAAACAGAGAAGACGCTAGAGTTTTTGGTGATATTTGTGATTAGGATTTGGGACGAAAATGAAAACTCTCAAACTTTTTCCCAAAGAAAGCTGTTAATCTTAAATTTTGCTTAAATTTGACACTTTGTGCGAGAATTCTATAAACATATTTTCTCCTTTAGTTTGTTGTAGTTTATAACCATATGATAAAAAGAACATTACACAGTAGCTTGAAGATATGAAATTTATTTTCTCGTGATGAAAACAATATTTTACTCGCTCGCGGAGCTGTAGGCATTTACACAAGTTGCTCAGAATTCTCTCATAAGTTGCTCCAAAAATGTTCAAAAGTTGCCTGAAAGTTGC
>JAOBRB020265655.1:0-11447 GCA_027575285.2 Zoanthus pulchellus | reverse complement strand
TTCTTTTCAGAAAAGAATTCCTGTTTTTGACAAATGCTCTATTATAGTCCTTTTTGTCCAAACTTGCAGAAATTACCATATTTCAATGCCTCATTGCCGAAGAACAAGCACGGTGACCCCATCTTTTTATTTCATTTTTGCAGTTTACATATGGTGAGCCACACATGGGCAAAGTTTGGAAAAATTCTTATGTAGATTCTATTTTAGGGCAATGACCTTAATTCTTCATGTCCTATGAAAGCCGAATTCATTAATTGCTAATAATAAAACAATTAAATCTCTTCAGCCTCTTGAACTACGAGTTTGAATAGCTAAATTGTGTATGGCCTCTATGGGCAACTGACTCACAGGCCATTCGTCCTAAAGGTCTAATTGCTAATTAGTATCACCCAACTAGTAAACTACTGCAAATCCTGCATTTTGATTGGCTTCACTACTAGTGGTCTATTTAGTAATAGTCATCAAGTAGCAAAATTCACCGGTTTTGAAAAACGGTTATTGTTCCTTTTTTTTTTGCCAGTTATTGCTTTTTCTGTCCAACTAGTTAGGTGATACTAAAACAATTAGACCTCTCGGCCTCATGGACTACGACTTTGAAAAGTCCATTCGGCCTACGGCCTCATGGACTATTACTCGTAGTCCATTCGTCCTCGAGGTCTAATTGTTAAATATTCTCCCTTTGAAAGTTCGATAGAATGTTTGTATTTGAGAGTCTTATCATGCAAAGGAACAACTTCAGGATACCTGTCTACTATTGCCCTTGATTTTACTGCGCATATATTTTTTAGCGCTACTTAATGTGCGTTACGTGATAAAATTATTTAGGAAACGTTTTGCATGCAAAAATACAAGTTATTGAGTTAACAGCTGCATGATTTATCAAACGTTAAAATTGCTCTTATACTCCTCATTAGAAATAGTTTACGCCTATACGGCCACGGAAGGAGATAAAAATACGGAAAAGGTACTAAGTAGACTATGAATAAGAAAATGGCGGAGACAGAAAACTTTTAAAGGAAGTTTTCAATAAAAGTTGGATAAATGAAAGTTACCGATTTAACTCCTTTCCCTTGTCCCTTCTTCATCTTTGCATCCGTATATGTGAGCTTTCTATTATAGGAGGTATATAAAAAGTAGTATATTTAAACAAAAAGAAAGGTTTCACCTCCAACAACAATTTCCCTCTCTTGAATATAGCAACTCGTTTCTATGGGGACTTGAAGAAAAGTGTGCCCACAAGTTTTCTAGTATTTCAGCGGTTTCACGGGATATCACAGGTCAGAGACGGGGGCTTGGGGAGAGAGATGCGATTATTACGAAACTCTACTCCATTCCTTTCTCGATCACCTCCTAAAATGGCGGATTTTGGAGAGGACGAAGAAAGTTACGATAGTGATGAGTTATGTGACGATCTTCTAAGAGGTAATAAAACCGCTAATATAAGATTTGCAAAAGGGAATTTTCAAAGTTATTTTAATCATATGGAATTTTATAAAATATTTCTGAACTACCTGAAATTTGAACGAAGTAATGAGGAGAACGTTCTAGTCGATGAGAAGACAGGTACAAAAACAAGTTTTTGTGTTGGTGCGAGCCAGGGGTTTTCAGGAGTACTTGCAAAGGAGTTGAACTTGGAAGTTGGGTTTCTCGATGAAAGTGACGATGATATTGCTGATTCCATACTGGAGAACAAAGAAAGTCAAACTGAGATTGTAATCGTTCAAGACGAAGTAGCGTTTATAAAAGAAGTTATACAAACATAAGTGGTTGAAGCTGGGTTATGACGAAGCTACGACAGTTTTAGTCTTTCTCTTAGTAATTTTTAGTTGTGACATTGCTGTTTTCAAACTGTTACATGCTATTGTAAACAGTTTTGCAATACACATATTTTTATAATTTTATTTTGCACGAGCACTTCAACTACCGCGTAATGGCTACCACCTTTGCGGATTAAAATTGAATAAGTATAAGTAAGTATAATAAAGTCGAAACAAGATAGCTGTTTTATTTTTACACTGGCTGCTGATGTTTGATGTCTAGCCACTGAAGGGTTTTGTGTGAACAGACGAGCAAATGATAACAAAATTAAAGTTTTTCTTCCTAATTCTTGAATATAAGCATGAATTGGATTAAGTGATTTAGTGTTGGTGTGGTTGCAAGTCACATAGATGACATGATTTCAACAATGGTCCTTTCTCAAATATAACAGGAAAACCAGGGTTCAAAGATATTGCATTATTACTGTAAACCAAGTTATAAATAACAATTACAACCCCAGCAAAACTAAACAACACACGTTTGGCATAAAGTAAGTTGTTTTTATTGATAATTGTTAACTGGCTCCATGTAGAAAATCACATGCAAACCTGTATAATTTAACAGAAAATTGTGTACTTGTTTGTATACAAATGAAGTTATATCGAAATAATAATACAACCTATCGCAAGCAATACATGCATGCAATAAAGTAAGCTGATTTAAATTGTCTCATGGATGTTTTGTAAAATGTTTTATAAATAAAAAAGCCTTATGTTTTCTTTTTGGTTCATAGACAGAATTTAGGCTGTCTAATTTCAACCACAAGAGCTGATTTATGTTAAGCCCCCTCCCCCCCCAGGGTGGGGATTAGACCAATAATTGATGCCCAATAGTGGGGCATTTGCCATGTTATGCTGCCCTCAGGCTGGGGATATTTGCCGATGAAATCTAGCCTGTATACGGATATGGGCAAAATAAGTTCAGTGCTTAGGAAGTCACAAAATTATTCTTATGGATCTGATTGCTGCAAAATAATACACTTTCCATGATTTCCTCTCTGATTTTTATTCAAGTCTTCTTCTCAAAATAAATATTTGGATTTCATTCGCATAAAACTTCGAGATACTTTCTTGGGTTCCCTGTGTGTGGTCATGGAAGTGTTTGAAGAACCCCCCTCAGATTTCTAAATGGCGTGATCGATTGAGCATGGTCAAGGTAAGCATTTCAATGTATTTTTACCATTTTTTTATATTTATTGGTTGATAATTAACCTTTTATTGCAAAGGATTTAACCTAGCATATCCAAGGTAAACATTTCAATGTATTTTTACCACTTGTTTATATTTATTGGTTGATAATTAACCTTTAATTGCAAAGGACTAACCTAGCATATCAAAGGTAAACATTTCAATACATTTTGACCACCAATAGATTTGTATTAATTGGTTGACAATACTTAACTTTTTAGATATTGGATTGGACTTTAACCTAGCGTGGTCAAGGTAAACAATCACAAGACAATTTTACCACTTGTTTTGTATTTATTGGTTGGTAATTAACCTTTATAGTCCAAAAGACTTTAAATCTTTGTCTTTTTTTAATTGTTTTTTTCAGATGTTTTTCAGAAAAATCTGTAAAAACACATTAAATTTCGGTGAATTTGAGATAAGAATATGCAACTTTGGCACTGTCTGGAGCCCAGCCTTTGAATATTTGACCACTAAACAGATCCCCAGGTAGAGAATTTTTACTGTATTTTATGAAATTTTTCATCCCGACTGTGGGGATTTTGACAGAAAAAGTTAAAGAGAAAAAATTATCTAATCCTCACCCCTGGCCTGGCCTTCCCCCCTTGGGCCTTAACATTGATAGGTGCATTACCTTTGGCAACAATTTAAAACCGCTGATCATATCTTCAGATTCATCTGCATTTATCTTTGTATCAGTTTCAGTGTATTTTAAAATCCAATGAAGAAAAAAAAAATTATTTTTACCTTGACAAACCATTATGGTTGACCATGTCTCTGAGTGAGACCAAGAGCATTTTGGTTTTGTTAAGAGCATGAAACAAAATGGTGGCTGGTTTATTTTGGAATAGGAAAATTGCAGCTACCCATCCAGTTTTTCCCATTATTCCTGGAGTTGCAATTAGCTAATTTGTCTCAAGACATAAATATGATACAGTAAATCTTGATAAAAATATAAATAAAGGTTATGCAAAATTTTGGAGGGACAGTATTATGGTGTATTATGAAATATTGGTAAGTTATTTCTATATAATTTACTTTACTCAACTACATTTTGTAATTATTATAGTACTTACTATGTAACTATTCAAACAGATATATTGATAAAAAAAATAATACCTTCTAAGCTTTTACACAATTGAATTCTTTTAAAAATACAATTTCATCTCGTTTTTATTTTTAGAACATTAATTTTATGACTTAAGTGAGGTTTCAAGGAGTAAAGATATTAGGACTTGAGGTCCCTTACAAGGATCTTACTGCTGGGCCTACGGTTTAATGTCCTTATCCAAGAAGATGCGAAAGTCTAACCATTTGCAGATGCTAGAGCAAAGGAAGCACTTTTTACTCAATTATTTTAAGACCCTGTGTGGTGGTCCGGCCGGGAATTGAACCCGAGACCTCCAGCCTTACCAACTAGGCTATAACCAGGTGGCGGTTAGCCAACTGTTTATTATGTTAGTTGACTATCTGACAGTGAAGCTTTCATACATTTGATTGCTTTTAAAAATGTAGTTTTATTTTCAACTGTTGATTCTATTTTGTTCACTGTAAAAGGGGATGCAGAGGTAGTAATTTGACCATTTTCTTCGGAAAATTTTTATTCATTTCAAAAGCACGGGCTTTTACTATTCCATTTAGGATTTGTATTATGTTTTCATACTGTACAATTTGATTATATGCAAGTTGGTGGAGTTTTTACTTAATATATATTACATGATAAATTAAATACATTGACTAAACATTAGGAACATAATATTGAACCTCTTGTTTTGCTGTTGTGAGATTTTACACTGAATGTAGGCAACTAACAAATAATTTTAAAAAACAAGGCTCAATATGTGTTACGTTAGCTATAAAAAAAGGAAGAAAAACAAATGCAAGAAACAACAATATTTGGGTTTGCAGAAGGTGTGTTTTCCAAAGGTTGGTTAATCTAAAACAGTGGCGGATCCAGAAATTCTAGAAGGGGGGTGAATAATACAAAGAATTTACCAGTGAATCTAGGAGAAGAAGGGTGGCAAGTACAAAGAATGTACCAGAAAATTGAAGAAAAGGGGTGTGAAAATTCACCCAATTCACCCCCTGTATCCGCCCCTGTAAAAGGTGTTTGTAACTGGAGATCTCAGGTGGAGAAGGAGAGTAGTAGTAGTAGTAGTAGTAGAGATGGAGAGTGGGATTCGGAGAGATTGCTGGCAGAGTGAGGTAATTCCAGCCACCCTCGTTTACAGGGATAAAACCGAATCAAAACTGGATTGATAAGTGTGCTCTGGGGTTAAGAATGGAAATCCACGAGTCTAGGAATGGCATACAGAAATGCAATGCACAAGACGGATGGTTACGGGAAGGATTCTATGAATTAAATTGTTTGGCATCTTTGGCCCCCTAAATTTTATTAGGAACAATACACAAACCAAAATATGATCATCTTTATTCTGTTTGCGTACAAGATCAACAAATTTTCATGTTTATTTTTAGCACAAAATAAAACAAATTAAGTATTAATTACTTATGGTATCGGGAGAAAAACTGACTGTTATATTTTGACAGAATCATAAAAATACTAATTTTAAAATTTTAAGCTAAATATCTGTGGCAATGGCTGGCACGTTTCTTCTTTTTTTTCTAATGATCAATCTTCTTATTAAATACTCCAGGTGGTTTTGTTTTTAGGTAAGTCGCTAATTGTAATTTCATTTAATACTTGTTATGAAGAACAAAATAATATAAGTAAATGAATGCACAGGCACACAAAGTGATAAAGATTATCTTTCTTTTTGTGATAAGCATGTAATTTAGGGTAGTCCATTTAGGATAGCCATTTTGGTAGTCCACTGTGATAGTCATTGTCAATGGAGTGGGGGTCCACTGGAAATGTACTGACCCCAGTTTCAAGAATATTTCTCAGTACAAAGAAAAATAATTTGTTTATTTTTAATCTTTGCAACTGAAGCATTTTCATGTTTAACTTATTACTTTCAATTGAAATATATGTTTTTTGCAATGTCTTATATAATATAAGACAACATATAATGAAAATAATAACATAACAATAGATAACAATAATGTGGATAATAATAACAATGTGGCATTTGTTTAGTGTCATATACACTAACAGCTCTATGGCACTTCACAATTCTACAGTTAAAAAGTATTTTATCTAAAAATTACGAACAATATTTTTGAAAAGAAAAGTCTTTAATCTACATTTATAAGGAGTGATCTGCTATTCCTTATATCAAGGGGCAGGGCATTCCAGAGCTTTAGTGCTGCAACTGAAAATGCCCTGTCCCCATAGGTCCTTTGATTGGACCTAGGTATTATATATCTGAAGACCCTGGTCAACCGACCTTAGATTGCAAAAAGGTTTATTGTTCTTCAAAAGACAATTAATATATAACGGAGCTAAATTATTGAGTGATTTGTAAACTATTAAATATTTAATAAAATTTTCAAAATGATACGACTTTCCACTGGCAGCCATTGCAGCTCCCTGAGGAATTGGTGTAACACGTGCATACCTCCGCTTGCACGAAACGAGGCGCGCAGCACAGTTTTGGACTGCTTGCAGCTGCTGAATTAGATATTTAGGAAGGCCATACAAAAGTGCGTTGCCGATGTCCAAACTGCAGGCAATAAAAGCATACACGAGAGCTGCTGTGGAATCTTCGGACAGATATTTTCGAATTTTGGCATGTTTTGGAGAAGGCATTGGAGTTTGAAGTGAAGGGAAAAAGGAAGCGAGGACGACCGAGGAAGACATGGAGATCGCAGGTGAAGAAGGAGAGTAGGAGTGTTGGTTTGAAGAGGGAGGATGCAGTGAATCGAGTGAGATGAAGAGTGAAGATTTTGCCAAATGGAGGGGTGCACGTGCACCCAGTGCTCCCCCATGATCCTAGTTACGGGCATGTCTCCTCTTATTTCCACAAACTGAAATCTATTACTGAGATACGATTTAAACCAAGTGAGAACTAGACCACATATACTGAAACGATGACTCAGCTGGTCGAGCAACATTCCAATGGCAATGATTTTATTAGGTACGTTAGGGGACTATTTCAATTTTACAAAGGAGAGACAAAGTATTTTTAGTACCAGCTAACTGAAATAACCATAATAGGGCTAAATTAGTCAGCTAGCTAAAGTATAATAAATTACACTTTTGGTTAAAGTCTAAAGCGTTGGTCAAACGGCCCATGATAGTCCATGATAGTTGAAGAGCGTCCTTTCGTTTGACCACCATAACTATCATACACTATCATCGACAATCAACAACTATCATTCATTTTGAGCTTGTTCAAATTTTTCATGATAGTCGATAATAGTTTTTTTCGTTTGACCACGCGTATGATAGTTGATGATAGTTTCGTGGGAAACAACTATCATCAACTATCATGGGCCGTTTGACCAAGGCTTAATACATGCATTTGAAAAGAAAAAGTACAAGAAGAATTCTAAAGCAAACAAGAAAATATGTCTAGTGAGAAATATACGACATCGATGACAAAATATGACCATGATGAGAATATAAGTACAATCTTGCAAGAAAATATCAGTACGACTCTAGTATACTCTTTTTCAATTCATGCTTAAATTTGGATAAGCTGGGTGCAATTTTAATTTGTCATCAACTGAATTCCATGCTTTAACACTAGCAAATCCAATAAGTGGTCTGTAGAGGTAGGGTAGGTGTTTCCCGGCCATGCTATAAATCCTTAAGTCAAAACCGGGTAAATTGAGCAATAAGAGATTCATCAGAACATTCATATTAACAAAATTTCTTATTTTTGAAATAATCCCAATACTCCTTTTGACTTTTTAGCTGTGTATCTTACATGTGCTTTCCAGTTTAAATGTTTATCGATTAGTAATCCAAGATATTTAAGATTATCTTCCTGTTTGATAGTTTTGTCATTAATAGATAATTTAATATGGAATGGTAGTTTCTTCTGTGGTTGATGAAATATTATTATTAAGAAATTAGATTTATCAATATTTAATGAAAGCGTATTTCACGGAGCCATTTAATTTTTAAATCTCAATTAATTGATTACTTACTAGTGCTTCGAATACTCTTAGATACCTGTTTCCATAAAAAAGATTAGCATCATCAGCAAAAAAGATGAAAGTCAAATAAATTAGAAGAATTCATTGATATAAATAAAAAAAGAAGTGTCAAAAGCAGCTGATAAATTTAGGAGATTTAGAAGCATTATAACAGACAGATGGTAATCTAAAGCGATAAGAATGCCATTGTTAACTTTAACTAATGCAGTCTCAGTACTATAAAGCTGTTTTTAGGCAGACTGAAAAGTTTCGTATAAATCATTACGCATTACATAATCAAGAAGCTGGAAAGCAACTACTTTTTCAGTTAATTATAATTTAGAAATAAAAATTAGATTGGAAATAGGCCTAAAATTTGCGTAAATTTCAAAATCAAGGCGTGGCTTCTTAAGAAGAGGGTTCAAAAGAGCAAGTTTACGCTTCTACTTTACTTTGTATTTGCTGTGGGAATCTTATGTTGATAAATGTAATTGGAATGCGTTTGTTGTGCAGATATATATAGAAAGAATTAAGAGAAAAATATCAAATATAAGCCCTTGGCGGGATTCGAACCCTACATCTTCGGTTTACTAGTCCGACGTGTTAACCACTACACCACAAGGACCAACCACGCTGGCAACGCAGCCGGACAATGTTATATAGATGGTAACTGAGGGGTTCCCAGGGCGATATTTTTCTCTATTTGTAAGTTGAACACCGTAATTTTTGGTACGCATATATAGTATTATATGTTGACAAATGTAATTGGGAATCTTAGCCTGTTTGTTAGCTGTGTCGTACTGATGAGGCCCAATAAGGCCGAAAAAACTGTCCACTTCTTCTAACATTCAGGCTCACTCTTTTTTAAGGGTTTTCAGTACGGGTTTAGTCCCTCTAACCCGCGAGCCCATACTGCCCTATCTAGTGGCTGCATCATTACAAGCACGCATGTGCAACACAGCCATATTTTATATTCCAGTTACATCTCACAAGCGTTACGCTTCTACTTTACCCAGTTTAAAATCGTCTGTTACCAAAGCAGAGTTAATAGACAAGTTTACAATTTTCGTCACAGCTGAAGCAAACTGCCAAGCATTCTTTCAGGACTTGGGCTGGAACTAAGTTGATCTAGGGTACATGACTTTATCTTAGAAGACAAAACAAGACTTAATAACTGCTCCTCGGTGACCACTGTGAAGCTTGATAGTGCACAACATGCAGGAGGCGGCGGATCCATAAAATCAGGTGTAGCTTCACGGACATCGGTAGAAGAGTCCAAAGAAGATCGTAGGATAGCTATTTTTTTCACAGAAAAAGTTAACAAACGAAATTGCTAGGGTGTGGTCCGAAGAAGATACAGGATAGCGAGCTTCAACTTTGATGTGTAATAGCTTGTAAACAGTCTCAAAAAGAACTCTCTGATTGTGGTTCGAGCTCTCAATGACGTCAAGATTGTAGGAAGTCTTTGCTGACAGCAGTAGACTAATTACAACATCACACTGAAAAACATAGCTACGATAATCACTAAGCAGGCCACTTAACCTCCAGGGCCGCTCAAATGCCCTCTTCCTCTTTTTAATGGCGATCTCATATCTAAACTATGGAGAGTAGGGGCGGACAGCAACAGTTCTTACAAGTCTTCAAAGGGGCATGAGTATCAAGCATTGATTTTGTATTGTCGAACGAGGTCTTCAAGATCATCAGCAGGGTCCAAAGCCAAACAGGCGTTACTGAATTTGTGACAAAAGTCAGTAAAAGCGACGGAGCGTGTTTTTCAGTAAGTTATTTCCTTCCTTTCACGGGAAAGTTTTTTGAACTGCAAGTCGCAGTGGACTGCAAAATTATCAGAAATTCGATCACCCACAGGACAGTTTGAGACAAGGTCATTATAAACAGCAAGACAGATGTAGGAACAAAATAAATTATCGAAGTCGTTATTGCGTAGCCAAGTTTCTGTGATTACAAAAACATCCACGTCATGCTCAATAATAAAATCATGGAGCAAAAGATTCTTGTTTTTAATAGGCCTGGCAATGACGAGGGCAAAACTGCAGACGGCTGGCGAAGGTGAACAAATTATAGAGGAGCCCGTATAGTTGTAGAGGAAGAGCAATCAAATTGCTTTTTACGACACCAGTACGCAGTGAGGATCTGTTGAAAAAAACTCTGTATTTAATTCTTTGATGCGCAGAAAGAGTTTCTCTCCATGCTTCAGTTTCGTTACGTTCATTATTAATAATTAAAGAGTTATTGTTAGCCGTCAGTGGGGCGCCAGCACCAACTCGCTCTGCGTAATTACCCTTTCGCAGAAGGCGATGAATACGACCAACAGGAAACTATAGTCCTGCCCGAGATGAGCGAGTTTTGGACTTGGTGCCTTTAGCTTTTCCTTTGCCTTGTCCGGACATTTTTAGGTTTGAATTTTAGCTTGTAATGATGCGAGTTAAATGATTAAGGCAAACGGCTAGTATGTTGTTAATATACAATATTAATTATTCACTGGGATCGAAATCCGCCAATAAACGATCAGGTTAAGATGTTAGCCGACTGCCTATTACATAGGTTTAACTAAAAATGATTATGTATTAGCCAATCGCGGCCTCGGTTTTCTTTTGAACCCGTGACTATTTCAGCATAAAAGCAAAAGCTAAACTAACCAGTTTCACGAAAAAATTTGAACTTGTTTGAGAATTTTGTTAAGTAGTAGGGTAAGGGTATTTCACCCGGGTTTTCTAACACGCACGTCAATTCGTCATGAAAGATCGTTAATTATAGCGTACACGACAACTTGTTTGCGTGTCAGCGATATTTTTTTGAATTTTTCTGTATCGTGATTGAACTTAAGATGTCAGCGATTCCGTGTCGCGTAGCAACCGGCGGCGGCCGAGGGCCGCCGACGAGGACTCGCGTATCCTCCGTCCCTCAACCTGAACTTCTGCGATGTGAATTTTGAATTTCTCTGAAAAGGTGCCATAAGTAACCAGCTTAGAGAGTTGCTCTTAGTAAGATTAGAAATGTCAGAACGCACAGTGAAAGAGCTACGAGCAATCGCTAGAAGGCGAGGTATCAAAGATTATACGAAAATTCGTAAAGCCAAACTCATCGAGCTTTTGAACAAGGCGTTTGATGAGGATGTGGGCGCAATGCAGGCTAACTCGGAAAAGTTTCGCAAAGAGTTTCGACTAAAACCAAAGCCGAAATCAAAATCGCGTAAGAAGCCTCCACAGTCTCCTACAGAAACACCCGAAAATACAAGGCGTCCTCCAACGGTTCTTGTTGTGCGCCCTATAGATTATGTTCCCCCACGAAGAAAGAAACCGCCCAAAAAGAAACCTACTCCACCCCCTAGAAATAACGTTGTTTCAAAGTTCATAGATAGTGGCAATGAGCTAGTGA
>JAOBRB020265576.1:0-11448 GCA_027575285.2 Zoanthus pulchellus | reverse complement strand
TGTGAACCAGGGACAGTTTCATCCCTACAACACCGAGATAACCCTATCCCCCGAGATATCTCGCCTCATGTGAACAGACCCTTACTACACTGAAATAAGATGTGGGTCAATAAAATATGTGTTTATCCCATCGTGAGTTGTCTACACCTTTTCAGAGCTCCCGGTTTCAAAGCGACCTGATATTTCCCAAAACAATTTTCTTGTAGAAAATAACGCTTAAAGTGTCCTCGATTTAAACTGATACAAGCATAACGTGAGATTGAGAATTGAAAAAAAAACCACTCTTATGCCGTTTGCACTTCAGAAAAGTACTGAAAAAAACATATTTTTTGAGTATTAGTGACACGTCTCCTATGGTTACTAATTTCGTTTCCCAAGGGACTAAAGGCAAACTTTTCCTAAACTATCCTTAGTTTTTTCTATACACCACCACCGGCTGAGTAGGTTTACTCCCGAGTGGTAAACAACTTACATACAAAGTTTCGCTACAAAATTTATAAGGAAGAACCTTAGATTCTAAAAACATCTGATGCTGAAATCCTCCTTCATATGTCGGCTTTTAAAGTTGGATGCTTCTAGAAAAAAACGAGTTCAGTTTTATAATAAGAAACACAATTTGGGAGAAGAGACATTAATTGTAAATCAGAATCTCTAAGAATTTTATTATTTATAAAGCCACTTAAAACGGTTTTAAAGTTTGTTTTTATGACACAAAAATGTTTGAAAATCATCACCACAATCATTTGCGGTTAGTAGCAAGTCATTTGTTTCAACTCAACAAAGGATATAGCAATTTCTATGTAAACAAAAATGGGAGGTTTTTAAAATGTGAATCCTTTTTGTATAATTGGACAATAATGTGAATCAATTTGATATTGCATACAAACACATTATCAGTGACAGATGTTTCAATGTTTCTAACTAACAGCTTAATCAAGAATTGATCGAAATTTTAAAATTTTCTTATGCTAAATAAATTTAAAGTAAGATGGCTTTTTCTAGTGTTGAATTGCTAAAAATCATGTCACTCAAACACGGTATAAGATTTGCTATCTCGGATTGCAGAGGCAAAACAGAATTATTAATCTCTATTGACTTTGTTTAACTGAAAATTGAAAACACATTGAAACGTACATGTCATCCGTTATTTATACTTTTTATTTTGTTTAATTTACGCTGATTTCTTTTAAATATCGTTGATTTTTTTAAAAAGATCTTTCTTTGAGTAGTTAGAGTTTTGTATCCTCTCCTGGCCTTAAATCTTAACTTCCTTCCGTGCACATTGCCAAACTTGCAACTGTTTTTGTAAGACTTTTTGTTCAAACTAACATTCTAGAAAATCTTATTGTCTCTGAAAAGTCTCAACAAACTTAAAACGACAAAGCCAAGTCTCACTAAAGGAATAATAAACTATTCAAAGGTGGTTTTTAAGATAGCTTGTAGACTATATGTAGAAATATTGATTAAAATCAAATTAATCATAAATCAAATCTCGATTTGTTTAATAACCGAACCATTGCGCATTGTTTGTTTTGAGATAGAGTATTTTAGAAAACTGTTGACTGTTTTTACTGAAAATGATTTAAAAAATTGTATGGAAAACGAACAACGGAATAGTTGATTTCGAGGTTAACTATTTGCATCCACCAATCATCTTGGCTAAAATATCGCTTGTGCCAAGTTTTCTGCATCGTAAAGCTTTGACTTCCACTACTAGCGAAGTTGCCGAAATATTAGTACAAGCTTTTAGTGGGAGTTAAACTCTACTGAAAACGTGTGAAAAGTATTGTAAAACGTATTGTTTTTGTAGAAACACCCACGCAAGACTCCATTAATGAAATCCAGAGAAATATAGTGTTTAACCCAAAGGCAAAGGGGCAAAATGTCAAAATTAGCCTCTGCCCGGCTTAACATTGACTATATGAATATAGCTCCATGAATGAACCTCTAACTGAAAAGATTCATCTAACAGAACAGTGATCTCAAAACAATCTGAGAATGTAATCTCTCAGTAGGCACCGTAAAATGTATAAATAATATAAAACAAATTGAAAGGAAGCTCAGAATTTTAACTGCATAAAGTAGCAAATTTAACAATTTCAGTGGCGCAACACAGTTTACTGATAAACACGAAAATAAATTCAACGAAATATTGAAAAAGAGTTAAAAAACTTGCGGTTTGTTACGCCAAAAGTCAAGATTATTAACTATGCCTATGATTTAAAAGTCTTTGAGAATATAATTTCTTAAAATCAATGTTACGTCCTTAAAGTTTAAATTCTATTATCTCTAGTATTTCAAGGTATAGATATCACAAAGAGCTATTTTTAAAAAAGTTCACAAATTTTAGCTTATATAAGAAAAAAGAACACTTTTGAATTTTTGAACGAAATCTATTACTACCGAAAATTAAATAGTTCTCAAATGGTGTAGCTATTAATGAAAGAAGTCGGTGGTTTGAGGATCTAATTTAGCTTCACATGCATAAACTATTGTATAAGTTATTTTTAAAAGAAGTCTGCAGTGATGCATGTACAATATTTATTATGTATGAAGTCTACAACCGTATTCAATTTTTGTAGCGCCATAGCAAAGAGCTGCATGCACTTTTATAACTCCTAACAGAAATCACGACCAGACCAACTCATTAATACCAGCCGGTGACATGGTAATACAGTCATACAACTAACCATAATTTTTCCGAAAAGGAAGTCATGCAAAATGCTTCTTTAAAAATATCCAAAAAGTTAGCTCCGGAAGTTCATTATTTTAAATTGCCACGCGAATAGAAAAATGTTTTCGATGATAAACAACTGGAATGAATGAAAGATACAGAACGCATTCTCAACCAGACATTGGCTTATGAAGACTCTCACAACAATTCTTATAACTGGAAATGATATCTGAGCTCAGTAGTTTGCAGGCATGTATTAAGCAAGGTCAGGGGTCCTCAAAGTTTGTCATGACATTGCCATAAACTTTATTTATTCGATTTAAACCGTTAGATATATATACGCAGTGTCTAGATACACGGCAGCCCGTCACGGTCTAAAATTAACTAAATGCCGGGCAGTCATTTAGTTAATTTTAGACCGTGACAGGCTGCCGTGCATCTAGACACTGCGTATATATTATTGCAAGAGTTATTGCATATTAAATTAAAACTACAACTTAAAAGCATTCGTAAAGTTTCTGTGCTTCGATTCAATGATGATACCAACCAAGCAGCTTTTAGGCAAAGTTAAGAATCATAGTTCACAGCTTTAAATTGCATTGTTGGAAAACGGCAACAAATAGCTTTAAATTTTGCAGGGTTATAAATCACTCAAAAGTAAGTCAAGCTATCTGAGCTGGATAAATTTAAAATGAAGAAAATTGAGTATTTTGAAAGAAGTTTTTACAATACTATACAAGAGTATGTTTAGATGTGTGAACAAAATAAAAGATTTATAAACGCTAATTTTGAGCTAAAAGACGTATATATTGCTATAAATTTATATACTGTCAAAAGGTAAGAACTGGGAGCCTATATAAGCTGGTCTATAAAGACTGATTTGTTTTAGACAAGGTGAGGTTAACATTTTAAATGATCTTGTCCTTAGTTGTTTGAGAAGCTGACATTTTGAGCCTTCAATGGTAATCTAGCCAATATTAAGATTTTTAGCAGATGATTCAATTATATTTTAAGATAACAAAAAGATTGAACCAAATCAAGATGGTTGAATTGGTCAGAGATTACGATTTCTGACTATAATTCATTTTATTTCACAATTGAAGTTAAGACGTAGAGTTTGACGTTACCTGCACTCATCGCCTCGATAATAATCGTTTTGTTAATAATGTTTTCATTTAACAATAAATACAAATAAGTTGAGGTATTATTCCCATTAGAGCGAACTTGGTTGGTAAATTGGATCAATAAATGGGTTGTGAGCGAATGAGTTATTTTCGAGTTCTATTAATAGTTGTGTTATATATAATATATTAAAAGTTTTGCTTCTAGGGCAGCTCATATGCCGAGAACTCGGAATAACAGTTCTAAGCACACACATATTTTTATAAATCGATCTCAATTGCAAGCAGCGCATGCTGATTTCCGATTTAATGGAGACTAAATCTTGGAATTAAAATCCGTGAGCGTTGTGCGTTTGTATGTAAGATGGCGAACAATAGTTCCAAAAGAATAAGTGACCGTGAAAGAGCGTTTCTTAGTTACCTAAAGAGACAAATTACTTGGAGAACTGATCAAAAGGATTCATTAAATAGGGAGGCCGCCTTTCTAATCCTTCAGGAACAAAATGAAGTATTTGTTCAAACAAAATCAACAGGTCTTACATTTCTTGAAGAAAGGAATGCTTTTGCTTGCTTAAATGCATACTTCAAATTTGAGACAGTAAACTGTAAGTTCGTTTCTATATATAGTAATAAAAGTGTAGGCGAGAAGCTCTGTCTTTGCTATATTGAATGTCTACAATGCAGATGATATATTGTCATGGAGAAGGCGATTTTCAGCAAACTTTCTTTGTTTTTATTCACGATTTGTTATTAAAAATACGACTATGTAATTAGAGTGAGACAAAAACAAGAAATCTGTTGTTATTAGAACTTCTTTCCGCTTTTAATGAGATAGATTCATGCATCATTTGATCGAATAACCTTGCAGGCAACACAAAACTTCAGTTTGTGTTTATATATCTTTTAACCGATAAAATGAAAGGCAATCGTCTGTCTTGTTTTCATTTCAGTGGTTTGTTTTTTCTCCATATGTTAAGTGTAAACAAAAAAAATGAAATAAGACCATACAAGAAGAACGACGAAAATAAACTTTTTACTAAAGATTAACGCGATAAAATATTAAACAATTTGAAAAAATTCTTTTTTACCTGATAAAAGACGTTACAATCATTTAGGCCATCTAACATGTTTGCACAAAATGACTTAAGTTTAACTTAACTTTGTTCTAAACGTTAAGACGTTGACAACCAATTTAAGCCAATAATGCGTTTGGAGTATATACTCTTTGCAGTTTGTTAGGAAACAACTTTACCCAATTTGACTGTTTAGGACAACCGTTATACATATATTCAAAAAGATTGAAGGTTTCATAAAGCCGTGCGTTAAACTCTATTATTCTTATACCAAAACGATTTTATGAAATCTTTCTCTTGTTTGATTGTTTTCAATATTTATCTGAAAAGCTATCAAACACAATTTTAAATCCGTTTTAAAAAGATTTAAAAGTTATCACATAAAACAAGAAATAATGAAACGGTAGGTCTGATGAAAATGATTTATAGAATTAGAGAATTATTTGTTAGACATTGCAGAAATCTTTTTCATATTGTAGCTAAAAAAATTTTAGTTGCTGTTAATATATTTAGTTATTCAGTTGTATGAAACATCTATTTTTTATATTTGCCAACTTTTTTGTTTCTAAATTCTAAAAAGCTTATTTTTAATTAGGCCTTTTGCATTGCAATAAAAATGCTATTATACACGAAGGTGGCACTAGCTTGTTCAAAATACTGTTCAGGAGATATATAGGAAAATCTCTTTGTTTTATCTATAAAACTCCCTTTAAATCATTGGCCATTGCAGTCAATGTTTGTACTGAATCCAGTGAGCAGAATATGACGTCTCAATGAGGTACTGTCAAACTATATGACTTAAACATTTTTGTTATCACATTACAACAAATACAAAGGCCAGAAAGGGGCAATTAGTGGTCATTGAAATATGCTAAAAGGGGAGGTTAGAGTGAATTCACATCAGTTTAAAAGACATCTGCCACATTACGAGTTTTAATTTTTTAGTTAGTTTCTTCTATATTCACTTGAATAGCGGTTTCAAATTTTGCAATTTCATTTTCCTAGTAATTAGATGTTTTAGAGTTTTAAAAGTTATAGGTTAGACTAAAAAGATATCAAATATATGACAACAAATTTACTGGCTTTCGGTTAGTATGACGACAAAAAAATGATTCAATTGTAAGAAAACTGAGGAAAGCGTTAAACTGAGATAAGTGTGTTTATATGGAATGGAACATCTGACCGGTGATATGAGATATAGCTAGGTTGTATCAGAGCCAGCTTAAACAAATTTAACAGAAGCAAACTTTGTTTATAATCACAGTTACAATAAAAATGCCTTTAAATGTTACGAGACTCAAGTACGGGTGCTTCCCAACAAAATAAATTCATTTGAAGTCTAGTCGGCTTATCCTTGAACTTCGTTTGTTCAACGTCTTAGCTGTAACTGTAAAAATAAGCATTAACAACGAGTTTTATGAGAATGAATTGTGTAAGATTTTCTGCTTCAGCTCGGTGTAATTGGCTTCCAAGTGTTTTCTCTAATGTGCAGAAAATTCTTACGACGAACTATCCGTTGGTAAGCAACATTTACTATTTATTTGAAGCGCAAATAAAAAAACTCCATTACAGGTTATCTGCCAGACTGAAGTTGTTAATGCTCGTTCATCACAAGTATTTTTCAAGCACAACTACACTGGCAACATTTCATCCGAGAGGTATAGCCTTTTACAATGCAGCCGAACAGTCGATACCCTATTTCAACCTACTGTCAATATCCCTGGCCCAGTTGTGCGTGCGAACGGACTTGTTTACGTCAACCAAACTGGGAGAATGAGTCTCATATGAGTCACCTGCGCATAGAACCACCCCAGATGGGCGGCCAATACGCTGCTTATCCGAGAACCGAGCCTCAATTTCCAACTGCATTCTCTTCGCAAACAATTTCACAATCCCCTTTTTTCTCAAACTATAATGTGAGGCCAGATATGTATGCTGCAATGTTCCAAGGTGAGTGTAAGTTTTGTCTTTCAAGCATATTTACTCCAAAAACGGAAGAGGGGGGGGGATGAATTCAATAGACGAATAGGTTTTACTTGTTCTTTCTCTTCAAAAAGGAATACATGAAAAAAATTATTTGTTCATTTCAAAATCCACATTTTCGCTATATTTAAATAGACTACTGTAATAATAGTAGCTTTGCATAGATTTTTAAGTCTGCATAACTCTAAGTGCCAATGTTGCTGCATGTTGCTGACAGATTGAAGACAGACCGGATTTTGATGACTACTAATATAATCCGGTATCAGTTTAGCTTACTTTAAGAAATCTAGCATGAAATTATATTTTTTGTTTTGGTTATTTTTTTTGTATCAGATTCACATAAAGCTTCTATATAACAAAGATTTAAAACGTTTATCTTCAGGGCTTTAACTCAAAAAATTTCCAATAAGAGGGTTCTTGCCTTCTTTTGTCTCCGTTTAATAGTCACTTTTTAATTGCTGCTTTGTTTGATTCTATTTCCTTTTTGGAAAAGATCTAAGGATTTAATCTAACAATCTACTAGATAAAAATCTCTATCAAACGAGAAATAATTGTATTAGATTAAAAATAATGACTGCGCATGCGTATTTGAGATTTTAAATAATTGCTCCTTTTTTTAAGGCTCATGAAAGGACAAACTGTTGCCGTTCTGTTTAGAATACCATTAAGATAAATTTGCTTAAACCGTACGTCATGTTACATTTTAATCAGCCGCTCACTGTTCGGCTAAGTAAAATGGTTATTAATTGAAGTGAAAAATTTGAAGGTGATAAAACGGTGGAAAAAAGATCGTGTTTCTTTTTTTAAAAAACTATTAAAGAACATCAAATGAAGTGGCCTTTATCTTCTTCTCCCATTTCTCTTGTCTTCTTCCTGTTCTACTCCATTATTTTCCGATTTCTATTACAACTCGAAGTCACAAGATCGAACTGATTTTTAAACATGACGGAATATGAGATATTAATATCGGCAGTAGCTTGCTCCAATATGTATGAACGGGGTTACTGATCGAGTACTAAATTGCTATATATGCAATCGTTTTAGGTAAAACACACATAAGCACGAGTAAATTAAAAAGATAAGCTTTAATTTTTGTCTCTAACACAGATTTTAAATAGAAGTATTCCATTATAGCTTTTGTCAATTAGCCCTGTGAAAAAAACTCGAGTATTTTGAGTCGCTATGAAAGTATTTGTTTGACTGAAAAACTACCGTTTTCTTTTTCAAGACCGATTTGCAGTGTATTTCAAATAACCAATGCTCCAACAAAGACGTTGGGACTAGCAGTTAATCGATCCAAATTGACACATTGCTGTTACAATTTGTCATTAACAAAACAATTCAAAAAAATTATTGTAATGTGCTGCGATTTCATTTTCAATTTCAATTCAAATAGAATATATAAGACTAGTAGTGATCGGAGATTAGGGAAGTGCGTTCGGCATTTCAAAGGGGAAATATTATTTTTTGGTTATTGGGATAGATGAATATGCCTATGGTATGTTGTCAAATAAAGGGTTATGGCGTATTGTGAAACCTGTATTTACTCTGTGTACGAAAAGGTTTTAAAGGCTAGTTATATCGTATGGTTTTTGAGAAGGCAGTCGTCGCAGTCCATCGGGGCGTGTATATATACAAATTATACTGTAGTTCGTGTAAACTGCAAAGCACGAGGCAGCATCCTTTGAGCAACGAAAATGTGACATCATTCAAAATGGCGCTGAAAAGATGAACGGCCGGCCGATCGAACGAAAAAACACGGGTCAGCTTTCGCTTGCGTGCACAGGACACCTACGCGATCACAGGTTGCCAAGGAGATTAGGAAGCGTACTTCCTTCGTCGAACGCATTAGGTGAGCTATTTGTAAGCTGAAATTCAGTCAGCGTGCATTGATAGCCGGTATAGGGTCGTTTGAATTAAGATTTCGTTCTGAGGGTAACGCATTTTTGATTACTTTTTCAAATATTAAACTACTTTTACTTGCAACGGTTAAAAGACATAATGTTAGTTGTAAAGTTTTTGTAGGTAAGATTACTTGCAAGCTTTTTTTCAATATGAGGAATCTACATTACGTTCAAAATGAATTTTATACAAGATGTAAATGTATCAAAGTTAAACGTCAGACCTAGGGCTTAATAACTGAGATCAAAAGACAGTACTAGTGTATTAGCGTGTCAATAAAACGTGTATTTTGTGAGTTCTTAATTTCCCCGACGAAATTATATATGAGCTGCTACTTTATAATTACGAAAACAATAGACAATAGTGGAAAGCTTGTTTCTTACAATTATATTCCTAAAATGGTGTTTAAAAACAATTTTACTTTTAAGCTGCTTATCGTGTGTTGTCTTAGTATCTTACTTGAGACAAAAATAATTTTGTTAAAGTAATCAAAATAAAAGAGGCAACAGTTTATGCCCACACGCGGCGACCCATGGCCATGTGGAGCCAAAGGCTGATACCAATGACATCTAAGAATTGCAGGTACTTCAGCTATGAGAAATCCCAGTCACTGAGCCGGGATAGATAAAAAAAGCAATTTACACATCCATAAATGCAAACGTTTCACTAAATATCTTTAGAAGTTGTTTAAACTTTTAATAAACTAATCTATGTCATGTGACAGTTTGTTTTAATTGCTTTTTTCTCTGAATAAATATGTTTTTACTTTGGTGACAAATAGGTTACATTCAAAGATGAATGCGTTTCTATTTTTGTTTATCAATAATGTTTAGAAAACCATATCTGGAAGTCAATAGAAAACGTGTGGGGCACAGCAACCTTCTGTCATTTCTCACGACACCATGCACAAATCGTTTTCAAAACTTGATCATAATACATTATAATGTTCTTTGTACTTTTAACATTTATTTTCAGTTAAGCTATATTTCATTTTACAAAAATACAACATTCACAGTTTCTGTTAAAAATGAAACATCTGTTAATTTTCTAAGCTTTTCAGTAAAAACTAGAAACGCTCGTAATTCAATATCGTTATTTAAAACTTAATGAACTGTTAAAAGCGTCTTTTTAAAACGTGTTGTTACTTTTTTAAAAGATTTTTTTGTTTTGTAATTGGAGATTTTTCTAAAATCTAAGCCGCCCTTTCTGATTATCCAGTAAAACTTGAAAGCAAGAAAGGTTCATTTCAGCTTGAGATTATTGTTTGTGTACATTCCATTTTAGAAAGATACTGCGTGCCAGAAATAGGAATTAACAAAAAAACGCATGTTTTTAAATTCTAAAACTATTTCAAATATCACTGGGAAATTTTGATTGATATATTATATTATATATATTTTGAATTAACGGAAAAAGCTCTTGCTTATATTTTAAGTGTTTGCAAAGGGTGGAAAATTACCTTTAGTTAGATAAACTATAACTAAAAGATTTCATTACAGTTGCGTGACAACATGGGAAATGTTAAATGCACTAATGATTAAAATTGGCATTATTGCATATATTTGTAATATAAAATATTATACAAACAGACATTTCAGGTAAGCACTTCCAGTGAAGAAAAAAAAACAATCACTTCCGAAACGTCTGTTTTTTATAACATTAGCACCAAAAACCTTCAATACAATTTATTTCAACATCTCCCACAAGAAAATTTCAATAAAATCTTGCTCATTGTTTCGCAAGTTACGTACGTGATCAGCACTCATGCAATGCGCAAACAGACGAAACTAGAAACCCCCTGAGGGGTATCATTTGAAATATTTCTTTTTATATGGCGATCAGTTGAGTCGAAACTGCGGATGCTTCTTTGAATATTTATAAAAAGAAGTTAACATCAAAGGACATTTTAGAATAATCCTTGAATGCAATCTCTATCAATAAAATAACTTTCATCCCATACAGAGTACAGACAATGATAGAGTATCTTGGTTTCTTTTATAGAGATGAACGAAAACATTCAAATTTGACGACTACAGCTATACTTGTATTATTATTATATCAGTATATTCCAACATCTGGGCTATTATGCATACTACAATCTCGGTGGCTCGCCTCCCTAACCTCGGGCTATTTGTGATAGTCCGAGGTGACGAGTTTGCGAAAAAAATGGCGGCTCCTTCGCGTTTTGTGGAAGTGTCAAATGACTATTTACAAGAACATCTGGATAGTTCAAGACCCGAGAAGACATAAAAAGCTACTAAGTATGGAATGAAAATATTTAATGACAAGTTACAAGCATTAGAAAACAGAAGTATTGCTACTTTTTCATAGATTTTTAAGGAAACAAACGAGAGTTGCAAATTGAAAAATTCACTCATTTAGCATCTCAAAATTAGCATGTATTTATATCTAATTTTGGCACAATTTGTTGGAAAATACTAAAACAATTAAATCTCTCGACCTCATGGACTACGATTCAATAGCCTATTCGACCTCGGCCTCGTGGACTAATGACTTTTAGTATCACCCAACTAGTGGACTATTGCAAATCCTGCATTTTGATTGGCTACGCTACTAGTGGTCTATTAGTGATAGTCATCGAGTAGCGAAATTCGCCAGGTTTGAGAACCGGTTAATGCTTTTTTTTGTTGTTGTTGCCGGTTATTGCTTTTTCTGTCCAACTAGTTAGGTGATA
>JAOBRB020265575.1:0-21218 GCA_027575285.2 Zoanthus pulchellus | reverse complement strand
ATCGGCACAATAAACCACAGTTTTTCAACCAATCACAGCGCGCGTACTATTTTGGTTATTTTATAAATTATATTAAATTATAAATTATCTTTGTTGTGTATCTGTGGTTTTCAGTAATTAAAATATATTGATGAATCTTATATAAACTGTCTTGAAAGTACCGGGGCCGAGTTTATAGTACAGTTAATAATTGGGTAAATAGAAATTAGGAAAATGGAAATTAGAAATTTAATTTAATTTTCTTGAAAATAGAAATTAGACAAATGGGGAAATAGAAATTAGAAAAATAGAAATTAAAAATTCAATTTAATTTTTTTGAAAATAGAAATTAGAACATTGGAAAATTTTTCATATTTTCTAGAAATACAAATTACAATGGAAATTTTTATATTTCTTTGGAAATAGAGATTAAGTATGTAATAGTAATGAAATAAAAAACTGTGTGCGTGTAATGTATGGGTAGTGATTTTGATTTGTGTAGAATAATTTAAATTCAGATAAAGTAAGCAAAAAAATTTTGAAAACATCTAACTACTCGAAGGAGTCGGACCAGCACTTGGTACCCCCACCAGGGTATTAGATTAGTTTGCATTAAGTATTTCTTTCCATTTTTGTGTATATAATATGTTTGGTGGATTCTCTGGTTGTACCAATGAGTTTCGTTAAACGTTGTAAACATTGTGCTACCAACAGAGGGTACCATGGCTCCAGCTAATCTGGCTTTTTCCAAAAGTCGGTATAATTGCGACAGAGATTGTGTACGTAGGTGTAAGTATTGTATGCGTATGGATTGAAAGTTGGCGTTGTGATTTGAAAAATTTGTATTGGTTGTGTATGGATAAAATAAATCAAACAAGGTATGAGAAAAATGTGAAAAATTTTTTGGAGAAAGCGAAAAATGTTTTAAGAGTGGTTAAAATTCCGAGGGTGGTTTTAAATGATATAGGAATATTAATTATTAGGTAATTATTTAACAATAAAATATTGTTTATTATTTAGTAATTGTTTAATAACAAAATATTGTATAACAGAATATATTTAGATAGAATGGTTGAAAGGTGATAATGATACCCGGGTATTTGTATTGAAAGGAGTTCAACGATACCAAGCCCCCTATTTGGTGTGTTTCATCAGAGGCAAGGCATAACCGGAGAGGAAGGTTTCTAGTCTGGCACCAGACCTTTGCCTGACCTTTTCGTATCGAGTCCTTGTTTGACTTAAATGTTGATAGTAAAGGGAATGTTGGTGAAAAGATAATAAGGAGAAAAATTTGTTAGAGATTCTATTTAAGTTTTATATAAAATTAGTACAATATTTATGTATAGGGTTGTGGATAGGGTTTTATTATCTTTAATTTAAGGTTTGGGATAAGATTATAATATTGTTCGGGATTGTTAAGGTGGAAACTAAACGTTTAAGGCATCTGTAAAAAGTTATAATTTGGGTGCAGAAACTATGCATTAATTATAAAAATATTTGGAGATATGATGTTAGGGGGGTTTTGAAATTCATTATTGAGTAGAAAAATTTTTTTTGTGTGTCAAAATTAGTGGAAATTTTCTTAAGTTATAAAAATTTTAATGAGTGAAAAAACTAACGAAAAAAACGGGAGTATTATATAATTTGAATATTCTGAATAATGATTATTTACTTATTGGAATATAAATATAATTATAAATTGCATTAGAACCTTTTCATACCTGTTCCTGTTCTTTACCATGATATAAAAAATATTTATTTGAAAAGAAAAAGAGACATAAATCTTAAATTAAACGAAATGAAAAAATTAATAAGACAATGACGTAAGTGCGTGCGTGTTATATATCTTGTCAGCTGGAGCGTGTTTTCCCGCTCAAAATGAGGTTTCCCGCTTCAAGTGTCGTGCACACCATTGGTACGTTTGGTGTAGTCATATATGAACTTTATAATTTCAATTGTGATCGGTCACCATGTTTGGTGGACGATTAAACGTCCTTTGAAGAAAAATTATCATTGGAATTAGTTAAGGAATTTGTAGATATAGGAATTTTAGTAAAATTTTTGATAGGATCTGCTTCTTTAAACTTGGGATGGGCTGTTGGAGGTTATCTGTGTTTGGAAATTATGTTTTAAGCGATCATCGGAGATTTTTCTTTTTTCTTTCGTTTGATTTCTAACGACTTCATGGTATGTGGATTTTAATTTAATTCTTCTTTGGATCATGTTGATGGTATAGCAGCTGTAGTAAATTTGAATTGTGAAAAGTAAAGTAGGACTATATATTGTTTATGTATTTCATTTTATTTGTTGTAATGTATAAACAAAGGGGGTTGTGTACGAATATGTACTAAATAAGATATCTATTTGAAATTATTTGTAAAGATTAAAATTATGTTGAAATTACGTAATAAAAATTTTTTTGAAGGAATTTTTTGGTAAAGTAGAAATTATGCCAAAAGGGTGAAACTTTTTGTTAAAACAATAAAAAATTTTTTCAAAACGTACAATAATTTATGTATAAAGACTTTCATATTTGTATAAATTATGAAAATTTAAATAAAATTATTTATAAAAATTTATTTAGTTTGAAAACGTTTTCTGGTCTTAATGGTCTTATTATTTGAAATTAAAATTTAAATGTGTTCAAAAATTTAACTTAATTTTGAAATGTAAAAATTTAACTTATAATCATACAACATAATAAAATATATGTGAAATAATATTAAATCTAAGAAAGATTTATGGTTACATAGTAACTTGAGTTAATTTCAGTTGTAGGTTTTTGTTTGTGTTGAGGAGTGTGTGCAGCTTAGTATTAACACAGAAAGCAGGACGGAGTTTAGGGATGCGCATATTACGATATTTGTTAAGAATTGATTTAGTTATTAAGTCTGTTCGTGTGTGTTTGTTATAAAGTGATCGATAAAAAACTGTGTTTGTAGGATTTTTATTTATTGATCTGCGAGAATTTTTGTTAAGAAAATATTTAAAATTTATCCATGGTTGTGAGTATTTGTTGATATAATTTTTTGGGTAATTTAAAGCTGAGATTCGGGTTGCGAATAGATTTTTAATGAAATTATATTTGTCTTTAGTTGCTGAAAGTTTACTGTAACGAAAAGTTTTGGTAATAATAAGTCCAGGAAAAACATGTTTAGGGTGATAAAAGTGAAAGTGTGGTTACATATATTTATGGTTAGGTTTTTGGTATACTCTATAATGAGGTTTATGTGTCTGTATAGTACGATGGTTTAGAGAGATAGTAAGGTCTTGATAGTTTATTTCATTAGAGTTTGAAAGAAAATTAATTTCGATTTGTACAGGGTAAGAAGAGCAGAGCTTATTAATTATGGCATTTGTTTGCGTATTGGGAGAAATTAGGAGGCCATCATCCATGTATCTGTAAAAAATAATTAGATTTTTATGAATGTAAGAACTATTTAAAGTATTAAGAAAATTTAATTCACTGAGTAGGAGAACTAAGTCAGCGATTTGTCTGCTATGGTAGGAGCCCATGGCAACGCCTTTGATTTGTTTATAGTATGAGGTTCCAGCTTTGAAGAAATTATTTTTGTTTACAAACTGGTTTAGATTAAGGAGGTAGTCTGAATTTGTTGGATAGATTTAGGATTTTACAAGAGGATATAATAGCATTTATAGTGTCTTTATGGGAAATATTAGTGTATAGAGATGAAAAATCAAAAGTAGTAATCATGAAATCTGTAATATTAGGTAGTTTGGTATTGTTTAAAGTTTTAATTGATCTGTGTTTCTTAATATTGGAAAAGGGAGGTTATTTGTTAAAAAAGTGTTTTGAAGTTTATCGATAATATTGTCTAATTCTGAACTGTGTAATCGTGAAGGGTTAGAGGTTATCCAGGAATGAGCGGTTATGATTGGCCTTCCTTTAAGTTCATTTAAATTGTCTGGAGAAGCAATTTGTTTAAGTTTATGTACTTTGGGATAGATGTTCATGTATACGGTAGCGATAAGGATGTTACAGAATTTGTATTAAGTAATTTGAATTTATTTTTATCAGAGAGGAATTCTTTGAAATGGTGTTGGATTGTATTAAGAAATTGATGAGAATTAATTGTGATATTTATAATATTAAGATCGGGAGTTGATTTGTAAGTAGAATTATCGGAAAAATGTCTGTTGTATTCTTTAACGAACCAAGAAATGGGTAAAAAAGTCCATTCAAGATTTTTATCTGCTTTAATGAAAACAAAATTAGGATTGTTGGAAAAGTTAGCAATTTTTGAAAAATTTTGGTTATTGATATTTAAGGATTTTCGATTAATTGGTTTAAAATTGATAGGATTGATATTTTGAGTATATTCTTCAAGAAAGATTAAGGTTTCATGGATATATTCCATAGAATGCGGGTTAAAGTTAGGATAACCAATTCGGCTGTTGAGCATTTTAGGGTTCTTAATGAGGTAAGGTTTAGAGTTTTTGCTGGATTTGTTTTTTCTTATTGATTGTTTAATTTTGTTAGAGTAAGTAGGTTCAGAATTACTGTGATTGGCTGTTTTGTTAAGAGCTTCTTTGACTTCATTAGATATTGTTGTTTTGAAATTATTTAGATTAATATTAACCCTTGTCCTGCTATATAATTTCAAGGTCAACTTTCTCTCACTGCTGAATTATTTTCTAAAAATGAATAAGGTCACTTCAAAAATTTTCAATAAATCACAGAAGCAGGGTACTCAAAACTTATACTTTTCTGAATCAGTGATGGATGATCCTTCACCACAGTCACCACAATGTTATGGCTGATATACCTCTCCAAACCGCTTTCTAAGGAAATCGTAAATAGGACGAATTTTGAAAAGAGGATCGTAACCCGCTTGACCCCTAGGAATCCGATAATTGTCGTTAAAATAAATCATTCGCACAATCAATAGAAACCGATCGCGATTCATCACTGTTTTAAACCACGGAGTTTTTAATACTTCGTCACTGCTCCAGTAATCTTGTAAATCTAACTTGTTTACAAGACCCATCGCAAATACCATTGCGAAAAACAACTGAAAATAAATCAGCGGAGATTTTTTTTCTGGAAGAGGAACTTTAATTCCAGGGGTCGCGGTAAATTGTGGTTGAACAGCTGGAACGCTAACAACAGCAGGATCGCGTGTCCACTGAGGATTTCCTTCGGCTTCATTTTGCTCATTTTCGTTTTCGTCATCTTCCCGGTCTCTAATTTGCCTCAATCTTTCTTCTGCTGCTGCAACTTCGTCTTCATCAAATCGTTGAAAGTCTTTTTCATCGCATGAACTATTGAAAATTTCAGTCATACTCATATCTTCTGTCGACAACGACGCCATCTTGATTATGGAAGCACGACAACGAAATCTCAGGAACATGTGCGTGCTCAGTGTCAGGCGAAAAAATCTGTAAAAATACTTAGATAATAGATTGATTATGTAACTACACAGGAATGACTTTGCTTTTGTAAGCATTGGTGTGAGTGACAATTTTCTTCACCATTTCCTTCGTAAAGATTTGCCTAAAAAAATCTATGGGTCTTTCCATAGTATTCCTGAGGATGGCCCCTCAAGCTGAATACCAGATTCCTGCGAAGGGTTGAGTGAGGGGCAGGGATAATCAGGGGGATTACCTACATCTGCATCATCATAACTACGAAAAAGGCACATCAGAACTTGCAGCTGCCCGTGCTGCAGGTGCACGAGTTGACAGTCCTTTTCCCTTACCCCGGTTTCCACCTTTCCCTCTCCCTTTTCCTCTCTGTGTCGCTGCACAGAGAACAGTGCGAGGTGCAGAACTAGTTTATGCATGGGTAGGGTAAAAAGACCCCACAGAAGTAGAAGAGGGTTCAGGAACAGGCTCCTGAACAGTTGTGAGCACTGGAGAAGACAAAACTAGAGAAACAGAGGCCACCAACTGCTCTGCAGGTGTTGCTGAAGTTGTAGGGAAGGTGGAAACTGGATCAGTTTCTACTGCAGTTATCACTGCTGTCGATCCTTCTCCAATGATAACCTCTTCGTGACTGAAAAAAGAATATTACAGGTTATAAAATTGTAAAAAATAAAAAAACAATATTAGTTATCATAAAACAATCCATTGCTTGCAGACTTTTTAGCAAAAGTACAATAGATCATAAAATAAAATGGACTTTGAATTATGTTTGATAAATTTTTCAAAAAGTTTAATTGGCATAAAAAAATAACAAATATTGAAAGAAAAACGAAATTTCAAAACTATTTTGAAGTAAACTTACTGAGCACTTCGCAAAAATGGCAGCGCAAGGTCAAGAAAGCGTTAAAACTAGTATGTTTCACTGCAAAAAGAAGGAATTAGAATTTTGAAGTTGCACTCGAATCACTTCGCAAAAAAACAAAAATTAGCGATGTAAATTTACTGCAAAATCACAAATTCTTTTTGTCTCATTGAAACATCTACAGAAACAAAGCATTCATTGTTCGGCCGGAAATTATGAATGTCAAAGTAACCGTTGAAACAACCCAAAACTAACTTTGACTTTTTATTTAGGAGTTTTGTTTTCTCAATTCACTTCGCAAAAATAATATAAAGCTCAAAACTTGTAATATATAACTTTCACTGTTAGCCTGCAACCAATTTCGAAAGAAAAAAAATTGTTTGTCCGTTGTTATCTCAACCATGCCAAACAGATGTCGGCTGTCATTAGTTTTGGTAGCAAAGATATCATATTTCAGTAACACACACAAACACACACAATCGATTGTAAAAATAAATACTGGGCTTTGAATCAAAGAAAAAAAGAAATATTCCCACTACACGAGTTCAAATGTCTTAGGTCGTAACGTATATTTCACCTCAGCAAAGAAACAGTTGATTGTTTGGCGTAATGTGACGTCCACTCAAACTATTACACAACAACAATATTTGCCGCAGAAAGCAAAGGTATTTGATCGCAAGTAAGAATGTTTTATGTCTAAAAAACATGAGAGCGTAATTCAACAGAAAACAATGGGTTTCTATGCTTGAAAATAATTGAAACTAGTTTTTATCGCATTTGAAAGCAGACCGCGTGCTATGAAGATGCAATGCTACTTTATATGATCGCTTAGCTCGATTCGTTACTATAAACGCCTAATTGGCGATCTAGTTCGTATTCCTCATCCTCTCCCATCCCCATTGTAGACGCATTATCGCTTTCGTCGGCCAAAACAATTACCAAAACAGAATTCAAGTCGTAACTTGCTTTCCGCATTTAAGACGCCATCTTTCTGCAAAAACAAAAGTAAGTGAACTGGCGTTGTTTCAAAACTTTGTCGTTTTGCCATGCAAAACTTGGCCTGTGATTGAGTAATAGCAATAACTCGCCACTGACAAAACTTTTCCTAAGTTTAAATGCTCCATTTGCGATTCTACTCTTCACTCTCTGATACAAGCTAAATGTTTCGTCCGAACACCCTGGAGGATGAGATTGAAAAGTGAGATGATCTCGGCGGAACTCGACACGGTGGCGACCGTTTTATTAGCTTCTTTACGTCACTGTCTCTTGCCTGACAAGGTAAAACCTTTTGTAACTTTTATCTTGTTTTACATTAATACTTTTGTTTTGCACATTTTGATATCATCTTTCATTTTACAGCTTCAAAGATATCCTATAGCCAATGGCAGTTACAAATTATGGCGAAAGTACCATCAGTTTTATATTTCTGATCACTACTACTTTGTTGATAGTTTCACGTGGAGGGTAGTTAGTTGCAATTGCCCCCACAGGCAAAACATTCGTTACGAGTTCCAAACACCGTTTGTTTTGTGTTGTGTGTTATAAGACTATCATTTGTCAAAGGATAGGGTGCAGAATACAATAGGCAAGATGTTACCAGTACTCCGAGTTGGGTTGAGATAAAACTTGTTGGAACGTTGCAGTGGTTGGATAGAATGTTACAACAAATGGGATCGGCGCCAAATCCTGATTCCTCAATTTCATAGACCATTAGTTATAAAACATGAAAACATTTTAGCTTGTGGTTGAAAACTACCATTAGGCGTTATTGTTGGTTAAAGAGTGCTGTTCCTTTGTTGTTGAGCTGCAGAAAATAGGTCCGAGAAAATACTTGTTAACCAATTTCTAAAGTTGATCTACTTGTTGTATGTATGCCATGATATGCAGAGAGACTTTAAATTATCATCCAGGGTATCCAAGACCAACCAGTTCAAGAAGCTTTAACAATTCTTGCTGTGAGAAGATTTAGCGCGAGCACCGTCCCCCTAGGCAAAAAGGAATGCTAGTGCGACCAATGTCCTCCTAACTTAGAGCAACAACTGCTCGCCCGAAAAAAAGTACTAGCGCCACGACTGACCCCCTATTTTAGCACGACCACTTCTTCGCCCGAGAAGTGTTAGCGCGAGCACCGTCCTCCTAGGCTAGCCCGAGCACCGTTCGCCCAAAAAGAAATGCTAGCGCCACCAATGTTCTCCCAACTTAGCGCGAGCACCGTTCGCCCGAAAAGAAGTGCTAGCACGACCACTGTCCCCCTAATTAGTGCGAGCACCGTCTCCCTACGCTAGCGCGAGCACCGTTGGCCCGAAGAAATGCTAGCGCGACCACTGTCCTCCCAACTTAGCGCGACCACCGTTCGCCCGAAAAGAAGTGTTAGCGCAACCACTATCCTCCTAACTTAGAGCAACCACCGCTCGCCCGAGAAAAAGTACTAGCGCAACGACTGCCCCCCTAATTTAACGCGACCACCCCTTTGCCCGAGAAAAAGAGTTAGTGCGAGCTCTGTTCCCTTAAAACAGCGCAACTACCGTTCGTCCTTGAAGAAGTGCTTGCGCGACCAGCGTTCCGTTACTTTTTCAAATAATGGCCGTTGTTATTAATAAACTTTGGCAGCGAATTACTACATGAAATAGTTGTTGTTATTAGCATAACATGGTATCAAAATAAAGTTAGAAAATTTTACCTGCTGCTCAGGCAACAAACGGCATTCAAAACGGTTTTTTCGAGAAGAAATTTTTTTTTTCGAAAGCGGTTCCTGACTACTCGTTTCTAAGTCATCAACGTAAAATGAATCTTTCATTTTTCTGACGAAATCACGGTCCGGTTTCTGGTATGTCTCTATATGATACCTCATAGTTGCATTTAACAGGAATGGCGAACTACTAACTCCAAATGGAACCCTACAGAACGTGTTAGCTACTATCTTGAAATTGCCTTTCTGCACATCTTCTACCCTGGGGAACTGTAAGCTGTCTCTGTCTTCCTCGTCAACTTCTATATTTAGAAACGCTTTCTCTATATCACCGACAAAGGCAATTTTATGCTCTCTATATTGCGGTAAGACGTGGAATAGCTAGGGGTTCATAGACGGACCCTTATGCAAACAATCATTTAGTGATTTACTGTCTCTTCCCCTTTATTTTGCTGGGGCATCATATACTATACTAAGTTTTGTCGTTTTGGCCTCTCTACGGATGACTACCTGATGAGGTATGTAGTGTATTTTGTCCGCTGGTTCTAGTTCTGTTACTTTCTCTATTATTCATGCACTCAGCTGTTCCTTTATAATAGAATCATAAGATTTCTGGCTCTCTAGATAGTCGCTGAATCTGTCCTTTCATTCGTGCTAGACTAAGCTCGTAATTTGTTGATAGTGTTTCGTGCTCTGTCTTCCAAGGAAGTTTGACGGAATATATGTTACTATTAGTTTGACGTATACTATCAACGAATGTTTCATATACCTCATCATCGTCATTCTCTCGAATTCCTATCGTTTCTAAATCCCACAGCTTGCCAATCTGCTTATCTAATCTTTCTTTCTTTTGTGTTACAAAATTGACCTGAAGCTCTTCCCTATTGTCACTATCTCTGGAATATGTCTTTATAGGTCCTGACAAAACCCATCCTAATGCTGTCTGGATTGCCACTGGGTCATTAGTTTTTCCTCTAACAGTGTGGCTCTTCTGAAAGGTCCACAAATAATCTGCTCCGACTAACATATCTATTTCTAATTCTTCACTACTCTTGCATACATCCGAAAATAAAAGATTTCTCAGGTGTCAGTTTTCTTTCTTAACGAGTTCTACATGCTATAGCTACTCTATATTCACTGCCAACAAGTAGACTACTGGGACTAGCAACGAAACTTGAAAGATTCTCCCTAATACCCCTCCCTGTCCTGGTTGAGTAATGGGACAATTCTTCTTTTTACCACCCCCCTCATACAGTGCTGTGTGATGTGACCCTTTGCATTAATAACATTTTAAATTTAACCAACAATCACGCGATCTATGACTTTTCCTTAAACAATGAAAACATCTAGCTTATTTTGCAATGTTCTTATGTTCAGCGACAGTTTTCACTTGTTCACACTTCTCTGAAGGGTGATTACCTAGACAAAAGGCACATTTATCGCCTTGTTTGGCAAACAAAGTGCTGCTTGTCCCAGGCGTCTTGCGTCTATACTCGGTTTGGAGCTTTAGCTTTCTTGGTTTTTGTTGTCTCGCAGCCTGGTTCTTTTCTCTGAGCTCTACTTTTGCTTTTAAGGCTGCTATCAAGTTGCTGAGACTCCAGTTCTCATGACCTTTGCCCCTTATTATGGTATACTGGACGGTTTTGGGTAATTTTTCCAGAACAGATGGCACAACAATGCTTGAATATGAGTCCTCGTCCGTTCCTAGCACCTCAAGAGTTCTGTGGTGCGTCTCTATGGTGTCGTAGAGACCACGCAATCGATTCACTTCGTTGTCATTGAAAATTGCCTTTACGTTCATCACTTCGTTCACATGGGCTCGTTTCACTATGGTATCTTTCCCAAATCGATCCTTAAGTAATGTCTCTACCGTCTCGTAATTTTTTTCAGTCAGAACAAAGCCAGCAACACACACTCTAGCGCTGTCTGTCAAATAACTGCGAAGATACGTAAATTTTTCCACTGCCGTCAGGGACTTGCATGTTCTCGTGTATGTAACTTTTGTATGCATCCCAAAACTCAGCCCTTTGGCATACCTTTCCGTCGAATTTTAGTATGCCCATTTTGGGAAGGCGAATTCTGGATGGTTAGCAAAGGTTAAAATCTGAAAAAAGATTACTCCAAAGTAAAGGTTGCATTCAATTATCAATAAAAATATAGTTTCTTTTAAATATGAAATAGTTTAGTTGTGAAAACTTGTTCAAAATTTGATAAACATTTGCTATATTTTTTTATGTCAATGATAAAATTATGCGCCATGTTACAATTCAAACTTTTAATTTCAAAATAATTTTAACTTTGTTCATTTAAAACATAAAAAACACTTCAGAACATACAAATCCACTTCTACAAATGGAACTAGAATACTTTCATTGATTATTTTGAATGAAAATTTATCGCTTAGTGTGTGTAGACCACCTGGGAAGACCAACGATGGCTTCGCAGAAAATCAAACCCAAAAATTGCAGCAACACTGGTAATCATGCTTTTATCTGTAGCACGAGGAAATTTGGACGCTCAAAACAAAGATAAAAATTAATGACAAACAACAAAGTATTTAAACAGTTTAAAACTTCGGAGGTATTAAACAGAAATTTTATTGAAAACGACTTTCGCGACTTACCCTCTGACATCTTCTGACGCATACACAACTGTTAGCGTTCGTGGGACAATCATGGGGTGCTTGACTTCTGTAGGACTGTTAGAATAGCTTAGTCTTCCACCAACTCTTAGTACTCCGTCTTCGTCAAGGTACGGGTCAAGCTTGTAGATGTTACTTGTTTTCTTTACTTGTTTGTTTCGTTCTTGCGCTGCTTCGCGTTGATTGAACTTGTCTTGTTCAGCCGGCAATATGCATAGAACTGTTATTTCTTCTTTGAAGTGTTGGCATTGCAGAGATTTAAAGACTGTTTTCTCAGGAATTCTTCGACCTGGGGACGAAGTTCTGTACTTTGCCAGCTGCATTGTTTGTTGGGTCTTAGTCTTTCGATCATTCTCTGCCTTCCATTATATTAATATGTCCTCAAAATTCAAGTGAAAACGTGCTGAAAAGCAATTAATTTAACCAACTGCTTGTTAAGTGTAAGAAATAAAGAGTTCAGACACCTTTATCCTGAGAAAACCTGAAATAGCAAAAGGCTGAAATTTCACCTCAGGGGTTTCCATATAATCCCACCAATATAATCATGTTATCCCCACCCTCCACCTCACCCCACCCCCTAAGTGCTGAAATAGTTTATTGCTATTGTATATTATTGGCACAAACCATGTAAATTAGTTATGAATAAGGGTATTTTTAATATCCAGCCTCGTTTTCATGCTGCCAGACTTGGGACATGCACAGTTCTCTTCTCCAGGTTTTAATCTGGCTATGCACTAGATCAGGATTTATTACTCTTAGAGTCATTAGTAATTTGTGAAAGGTTCATGCTTTTATCATCAATTTGAACAATTCTGTCTTTATTGGTCATTAACAGCAGGACTAATACTAGATCTGCTTCATCGTAATAATCAAAAGCTTGAACCTTTATACCATCTTATAAATTATCTGTTACTAAAATCAAGATCATTCTTATTCATAGTTTTGGATTTTGTGGAGATAAGTCAAAGTTCACATTTACAACCATCACTGGTTTTAAGCTCTTTTGGCGTTGGTGTTTTCTGTGCTTGTTCAATTGAATCGTCGTGAGACTGCAACGTTTCTGAAAAATTATTGAAATAGTTTTTCTTTACTTTGAGAGAACTTTCTAGTGCTAATTTTAGTTCTGTGTTGGCACCATCCGTTTGCACTTTTTGTATTGATTTGTCATTAATCTGTTTTCCTAGTTTTTTACGTTTCGTTTTAAATTTGTTTTTTATTTGCTCCAATTCTTTATTAATATTAACAACTGCTTTACGTGCCACCAATAACCGATCTTAGTTTTTATGTATCGTATGTTTCTTGTGTCCTCCTGTTCTATATGTGGTAGGATTGTCTTTTTTGTGTTAGCAGAACCTTTGCATCCATGTCAAGTCGTATCAATTCAGTCTTAATCAAAGTAGTTTTTCGAAGTGTCCAAGACACATGAATGATTCCTATATGAATGAATGATTCCTATATGGACATTTAGCCAACTCTTCAGCTTACTCATTCCAGAACCGCCTTCGGTGATTTTCCATTGCACTTGCACAGTTATTAATTTTGCTTTTTTTCCAAACTTTTAAACCTTTCATCTTCGCGCTTTTATAAGGCTCAACCTTGAGAACAGCCATCAGATGACATTGTTTGTGGTCAGAAGATGTGCAGGAAGAGGGGGAGTCTTTTTGCTCTGGCACGCCGAATTCGGTTTGAAAATCATCCATGTCACCTGTTTCATACTGATCAAGAACAATGAATGGTGTATCGATTTCAATCTTATGCACAATGGATGGACTACCTGTGCTGAATGGATGGGGTTGATGTATGGATGGACTTGATGGACAACCTATGCTGGGCTGGTCATGGCATTTCTGTAGGTCCTATTTCTTTTGTGGTTCCCTTATCTTGCGTCCATTTCTCTGAGGCCGGTTTCACATTGTATGGTTTTATTTGGAGAGTGGTCCTATGGACTTTGATAAGTAGCTTTGTGACTGAACATATAAGTTTCGAAGGCAGTTGGCATTTCTACAGTACACTCATCTGATCCTTTATCCAACTCTCGTGGGAAATATTGTTTGCCAAGTATAAACTCAGTCCCCTTGTGTTGCAAAAGGGTTTCATCGTCATCTACTTTGCTCCCTTCAGCCTCGAAAACCATATATTCGTCCTTGCCAATAAGACCAAGTTTATCTTTTCCTGCAAAAGACTTTTTTAAAAATATAAAAAAAGGAACTAAATGATCAGTCGCAACTAGCCCAAAGGGTAGAAAAATTAGAAAATATTAAGGTTAAAAAATAAAATATTAACCTTTCTTTAAAAACTCTGCAAACAAGTTCGCAACAATGGCCTTCTTTTTGCTTTTTGTAGCATCCAAGGCTTTGAATAGAGGCATGTTCTATACACTGGAACAAAAACTCTTTCGTCGACTCAAATAAATTTAATCACATAAAATATACGGTTTTATGTAGTATAATACAGACATAAGAATCCCAAATAGTATGTTTGGTAATTTTAATGTTAAAACACTCATTATATATGGTAATGTGCTCGTATGGTTGTGAAAATGACGTATGGACGTTCGCATTGGCTATATCATAACTTTCATTGTTTTCATTTGTCTTGACTGACAACTAGCATATATATTTTTAGAAGTCTTGGGTCTTCAACTTATAAAATTTTAAACTTCCGACGGTAGAACTTAATATTGTGACAAATTTTCAGGATGCCATTTCCGTGCACGTGCTTCCTGTAACTAGCTGTGAGAGGTTACCGGACGTTTCGTACCCAAGACGTTTCGTACCCAAGACGTTTCGTACCAAGACGTTTCGTACCCAACCTTCGGACGTTTCGTACCCAACCAGCGGACGTTTCGTACCCAGTCGAGACGTTTCGTTCCCATTAATAAAAGTTTCCATCGAACTTAAATTGACACTAAATAGAAGTTTTAATCGAACTACTAACATATTTTTCATAGAATTAAACTCGATGTGACGTCTCGTGGCGAATGCTGAATGCAACCAAATTGTCACGCGGCTACAAAACAACTTGTCGCGACGAACGTGTTTTAAAAGCGTAGATATTTTACTGACCGAAAACTGACCCAAAATCACGGAAAACCAAATGTGACGATTGACGGTGATTTAATGACAGTAATCGAACGTAAAATATCGGTTCCCGCTTGCCTCTAAATAGCCAAGGGCGGTTCTCAATTTCACAAATTTTATGTATTTTTCGTACCGACGTTTCAGATTCTATCTACGGACTAACTAAGATTAACTAATATCTCATGTTTAGTTCGATGAAAACTTTTATTATTTTCGAGTTTAGTTCGATAAAAACTTTTACAAAGTGTCGAGTTTAGTTCCGTGAAAATTTTATTAGTGTCGAGTTTCTGTGAAAATTTTATTAAATGTCGAGTTTAGTCCGTGAAAACTTTTATTTGCTTAGATTTAAGTTCGATGAAACTTTTATTAGTGTCGAGTTAGTTCAATTAAAAGTGTTATTAATTTTAAGTTTAGTTCGATGAAAACTTTTATTATTTTCAAGTTTACTACGAATAAAACTTTTATTAGTGTCGAGTTTAGTTACGTGAAAATGTTATTAGTGTCGAGTTGAATTCTACGAAAACTTTTATTAGTATCGAGTTTAGCTCGATGAAAACTTTTCTTTGAGTCGAGTTTAGTTCCGTGAAAACTTCTTCTAAGTGTCAAGTTTAGTTCCGTAAAAATTTTATTAGTGTCACGTTGGATTCTATGAAAACTTGTATTTGTGTCGAGTTTAGTTCTATGAAAAATATGTTAGTAGTTCGATTAAAACTTCTATTTAGTGTCAATTTAAGTTCGATGGAAACTTTTAATAATGGGAACTGACGAAACGCCTCGACTGGGTACGAAACGTCCGCTGGTTGGGTACGAAACGTCCGAAGGTTGGGTACGAAACGTCTTGGGTACGAAACGTCTTGGGTACGAAACGTCTTGGGTACGAAACGTCCGGATACCCTGTGAGACACTTGGATAGCGGGTCGTTTTTTTGCAAGAACGTTTGAATGTATATCTTTAAAAACTTTTCGCTTTTTACACGATGAGGTCGCTTCTTCACCAGTTGTGTGGAACAAAATCACTTGCTTTGCTCGTAATTTTTTTTTAAAAAATACACACAACTAGTCAATAAAAATTGCGCTCAAAGTCAAACTGAGGAATAACCTTGCCTTCAGTAAATATCCAACTTTGAGTAACAACTGAAATGTGATCGTGTATCAGGACCTTTCAAACAAGCTCTTATCAGATCTTCAAGCGAGTATGTTAAAGCATTTCACTCAAACCAGCACCGGCGTATGAACTGATTTTGCGTTTGGGAGGTGGGGGGGGGGGCACAAATTGTCAGTTGATCAATTGAAAGAGGTTGACAATCTCTTTTTACATTGGGCATGCGTTAAACATATTAGTGTTGAGTGCTCCCTTAGTTTTTATATGCTAATTTTTATACCAGTATATGATCTTATTCCATTTTTTAGCATTAGTGTTAAAATATTCAGGTTTTTTGTAAAATTATTTTGAATATTTTTTAAAAGAAAATTTGTACAAATTTTTAAAGCTTACTTACTTTGTGACTTCGATGGTACTATGTTTGCTTAAAAAATAATAGTATCCTCATATTTGAAACAAGCACTTTGTTATCTATTATGCAGGGGGTATCATCCAGTGACCAACTGAGCTCATCCAGGATAAATACATCTCTTTTTATTTTTTAATGCTATTTATCTTTTAAATCACTTTAATTCATAAATAACTTTATGTTTTTAGCATTAAATATATAATATTGTTTCACCTCTCCTCTCTTTTGATGCCTCCTTGGGCAATATTTTTTTGGTTCTACAGTTTTTTTATAGGTGCCAATTTGAAACATTTATAACATCTTTGTGGCCTTGTTGGCTCATCTCCAGTTCTGCGCATTTCTTGATCCCTGCTGCAATTCATAGGAGCAGAAGCACTTGCATTGGCACCATTGCTTCTCTGTTCACCGCTAAAATCACCGGACGTCTCGCTCGTACTAGTTGGAGCAGAAGTTCCTTTTTGCTAGTTCTCCTCCTTCTACTGGAAGGAGCAGTAGGAGGAGAAACTCTACTGTCTCTCCTAATATTTTCGTAGCTACCTCTGCTTTGGGAATCCCTGCTTCTGCTCCTGCTGCTCCTTTCAGCTGACTATTTCTAAAATCAGATGGCCGCCGTGCTTTAACCCTTTGACCACTGAACGTTTTGGGACCCAGCTCTCTGTTGTTTTTGGAGCAAAATGGCTGCGCGATGTTAATCTTTGAATCAAAATCAAAACATGTATGGGCAGTAGAATTAGGGCGTACTTAAAGCAATAAGAAACACACATATAACTAGGTTCAAAGTTCTTTTATTAAAATTAAATTCTTTTACTACAAAGTATATCGAAACAGCCTAAAATTGTAGGTACAAAACAGGTAATTATATCCAATTCTAAAAGTTTCGCATGTTTTGTCAAGCGCAATCACAAAGTTTTGAGGCTGTTTCATGAGAAAACGATGCAAAAATAGATACATATATTTAACTCGAGTAAAACATCTGAACAGATAAAGCTCAAACAAAAAAATAAGTGTTAGAAAAGAGATTACAAACTGCACGCGTAATTTCACGAAAACTGACTGTGGTACTCGAAAAAAACAAGGCTCTCTGCAGAGGGCATTGTCGCACTGTTTGCACTTAAAACACGTTTCTACTAGATACCTCTTAGAAGTTTCAATGAATGCAACACTTTTTACGACCCTCGATGCGAATTATTGTATGCTGCACATGAATTCTGCCTTTGACAGGACTAAAACTAGGAAAATCCGTGCATAAGTTCCCAAGCCACAGTAGATACTTTCGAGAATGTATTAATTTACAACACAGACATTGAAAGCAAACCAAAAAACATTGTGGAGCAATATCTGGAGAAACATTTGTAGATAAAAAATTCACATATCTCTTAGCGTGCCATTTGGTGAACAATAACTTTCCTTTTTGTGATCAAACTAAATCTCCGGATTTTTTTAGGTTTTGTTTTGAACACCCGGGCATGCTATTGCGGTTTGATCTGACCGTGGCACACGCGTAGGTATCTTGTACCAGTAGATGTTGAAAAAGCAGAGGAGTTAAAAAAAGATGTCGAAAAACAAATGTCTTTGCCCCGGATAATAAGCACGCTGAAAATTTTTGACAACTTTTGACAGGAACGGACGAACTTTGAAATTTTATTTTCTAAGAAAATATCTGTCTACCAGTTATCGGTGACTGCAGGTAAAACACAAACACCCATCATTATGCAAATACCTAAAAAGCACTTGAACTCTTGAATGGAAATGTCACACCACTTTGAAAGAAGTTCGGGCTTGTTTGCTTGTTTTTGTCTTGCTAATCTGTTCGATTCAGCAACAACGAGTTCTATAATATCGTTGTCAAATAAACTTTGAAAGAAAAAAAGTGCCGAAGGATTTTCCGGAATAGGAATTGAATTCCCAAGATAGAATGATCGAAAGCCAAGGACTTAAAGGTCATCCCACGCATTGTTCCATTCATATTCGTCGGCTTCATTTTCACTGATTTCTCCCACCTCCGAATCATTGGAATTGCTTAGAAAAATATCTTCATCGAAATCGCTATTATCTGCATCTAAATTGTCATCGTTTTCCTCATCGCTTTCTTTAAAAATTGCCAGAAACTTTCCATAACTAATTTCTTCATGTGCCACCGATATGACATTCAACATCAAGTAATGTCGAATTTCATCTGACGTGATCTCCCTCGTGTCAGTAAATTTATATGCGCAGTTGGTGTAATTTGATTGGCTGTTTATTGTTTTAATAAGAAAAAACAATAGAAGTAAATTCTGAACTATGTAGGGGAAGAGAGAGGTAAAAGTTTGGAACCGTCTCTGGCTGGGAGTTTCAGAGGGGTTCTCTGAGATGATTTAGGGTTTGAGAGGGGTGCTCTAAAATTACTCGGGGTTTCAGAAGGGTGCTTTGAGGTGATTTCGGGTTCAGAGGAAGCACTGAGATGATGTGAAGTTTCAGAGGAGTGCTCTGAAATGATTTAGGGTTTCAAAGGGGTTGTCTGAGATGATATAGGATTTCAGAAGGTTTCGTTGAGGTGATTTGGGGTTTCAGGGGGTGCTATTAAATGGTTTGGGGTTTCATAAGGGTGCCCTGAGATTATTCATTGTTTCAGTTTTTTTTCTCTAAACATAATCTACATTATCTTTATCAGCCTGCAGGTAGTTGCTTTGTAATTGTAAAATTATATTTTTTTACTGTATGGTTTTTGGTCCCCCCATCTCTTGTGGATGGAATTATCCTTTCATAATAAAAAAGTATACCAGTTGAAAAAAACCAGTATATTTTTTCCTATCATGCAGGGGGTGTCATCCAGTGACCAGCTGGACCCATTGTTGCCAGGATAAAGAAACCAAAATTAGATATGACAAATCAATGTGAAACCTTCTTTGAGTTTATATATAAAACCACAAACTGCCTGTTATAGGATGCAAATTTCTGATTATTATTATGGTTGTTATTGATATTGCTGTTCTTATTCTTGTTGTTACTATAAATGGTCTGTTGTAACTATATTGTATCTAAAGTAAAATGCTCTTGAGGTTCTGTTGTTGTTTTCCTTCAACGAAAAATTTAAAAATATGAAAATAAATTTTAGATATTTATTGCATGTGCTCTAATAGCATATTACTACCTAAGCTTTATTGCCTTCTCACTATATATAATAGAGTAACAACCATAAAAGAAAAACTATAATAGCTATCAAACATTCTTTCCATGCTAAACATAATTGTTATTATTACTTTTTTATAAATTATTATTATTTCAAAAATTTGTAAATGTTCTAGAATTAACAACTATTCAAACTGAACATATTTGAAAATAATTATATCTGTATTAACTGTCAAAAATGGGAAAGAGGAACTTTATGATTTGGTAAGCTTAATTATTTGTGAAAAACATTAAATAAAAATATGAAAATAACTCTGTTAAAACTGACTTTTTTTATGGGGAGAATCATTTTGGTAATTACCTTCTGTTTCATACTGTTTTCACTGCTAAGCGGCTTTTCAACAACAAGCAAGGCCGACACGGTTTAGTGAATAGTGTCAAATATGAAAACATAATGCCTCACTTGACTTGAAGCTCGAGAGGGGAGGGGAGGGGATGGGGGATAATTAACATAAAAGTCCCAAAAGTTTCATTCTCTTATTTGAGAGTACCAATTAAACTTAAACAGTGATTTAAAGAATTAAATCTACTTTTTAGTGATTATTTCAATCAATTTTAGCACTTTTGCACTAAGCATAAAATTGTTCTCTTTTGGACATTTTTTTTACAAAATTAGCACCTTTTACCAATGATAATGGACAGTTCATTAAAAACCTGCCAAGGAAATTCTCTTCAAGGTGTTTTTTTTTTACTCACTGTTTTGGGCAACTTTATGTTTACGATTCACTCTTACAGGATTTAGTGCTATCAATACATGGACATTTTGGTAAAAAAACATAACTACTGACTTTTTATTAAGGTCTAAAAGGTCGTATTTGGGACAAATCAATTATAAAGTGTTTAGAAATATACATTCATCTTTAAAATAGTCCTTTTTTGAAGTTTCCTTTTTGTCAAAATATCTTATTGAACAAAACTTAAAAAAACAACTTCGTGAAGGAATAGACCTTCATCAATACATGACATTAGAGCACCTTTTTAAAATAAGTAAACAGAAATTTCTCACTATATAGAAAATGTTCATTTTTTTACTACTTAAAAGATTAAAATCCTTTGTAAACTTGCATTTTTGGTCATACTTATGAAATATGTCCATTTTTTTGCTTTTTCCTTTACATTATGACACTAAAAGTGGTCAAAATTTACTAACATGTATTTCATCTTATCTTAACTTTTCAGTTTTGGGCATTCAGGTCTGTTTAACTCAGAACTCGTCCTTCAATTGATATAGATATATGTAACTCAGATTTTAGCCCAACTCTCTAGTTAAACGTGCGCTATATAAATGCCTATTATTATTATTATTATTATTATTCATATAGATATATTTAACTCAGATCTCAGCCTTCAATTGATATAGATCTATGTAACTCTCAAGCACAAGGGTCAGTGTTTTAAATACGTTATGCATGTATCTGATTCAATTAGATACATTTAATTTACAGCGGATTTGTTAACTAGTGGATCAGACAATATACTCACTTATCATAAGCCGAAATAATGTTAAGTTGTCCAGTGTTTCTAACAGCTTGCGATCGTTTCGTATGTCAGAGTTTGTCTACAGCATTTAATTCAAAGAAAAACTTGAAATTTGTTTTTTATTTCAATTTGTTGAATAAAATTTGTTTTTTAAAGATAGAAAACGCATAAAAATTACAGTTACAAGTAGCGTCATTACGTCGCTGCCGTATAAATCTTGACTTTACATAAAACACAACTAGCCTTTCACTTTTGAAGTACGCATTTCCAAATCTCTAAAAAAAGCCTTAAAAAGCGAGCCCTTTATGTTTTACTGAGGAGAATGTTGTGGGAAATGATATATTGCGTAGAATCGCATAGTGTATGATATAACGATTACGCTGATTGGTTAAACCGAACAGAGATGAGGGGGTATTTCAGGC
>JAOBRB020265489.1:0-11448 GCA_027575285.2 Zoanthus pulchellus | reverse complement strand
AATTTGACATAATTTATGAAAATGACTGGGGTCCTGGGCACAAACACTTCAGAAACAACTGGTGGTGAAAGGGTTAAAGCAATATAAATATATGCTTACTGTAATTTTTAATTACTCCTGAAGATGACTTTTAGTCGAAAACATTAGAGTTTTAAAGCTTTTATGAAATTGTAGCCTTTTATTATTTTATTTAAAAATAAAAATTAATTTTGCAAAAATGACTACTCCAGGAGCATTATAAATTAATTACATGTATGTATCTTGACTAGTTTAATTTTCTTGGTTGAGATTTTTTCAAAACAAATATTTTTTTCAAACTTGTTTAATTTAGCTACATATATGTTGTGGTTCAAAATTGTTTTGGTTCCTTTTTTTTAAACCAGTTTGTTTTTTTTTAAAACCAGTTTAATTTTTTTCAAACCAGCTTATTTTTTTAAAACTACTTTTTTAAAACCAGTTTATTTTTCTCATACATCAGTCTCAGAGCAAAAAAAATAGTGTTGAGGTATGTAAAATGGTAAGAACAAAAAAAGAAAAAAAGGAAAAAAGATAGAGGAAAAAATAGAAGTAGAAAAGAAGAGGTAAGAAGAAAGTGGTTGTAGAAGTAAAAAAAAGAAAAGGTAGGTGGAAAGTGGTCAGTGGGTGGGTGGGTGGGGAGTGAGTGGGATGGTAGGTGGAGGGTTAGGGTTAGGTTTTTTTTAAAAAAGTTAAACTAGTTTGAAAAATTAAACTGGTTTGAAAAAAAAATGAACCAGTTTAACCCTTTGACTCCTGGGAGGTTTTGCAATTTTGAATGATTTTTTGTATGAAAACAGCAATCACTTGGCTTTCTCTAATCCATATTAGGCATTGCCATGGAAACATCCCACGTTGTGTAGTCCCCATAGATAGTGTTTTCAGTTTCTGAGATGATGGTGTCGTTGAAGTGTCTTGTCGTTTCTGTAGCAGCTGTTAAAATTGGATTTTTGCTCATTTTGAGCCTTTTTTCCCTCTCTTCACTACTGGATAGCATCATAAGTTGAAGATAGTATTTGAGCTTACTTGCTGAAAAAAACCAGCAACGTGTCACACATTTTAGCGATTTTTATGGCATACTTTCACTCGGGGGGTTTCCACAGGTGCCAAAAGAAGTTGGCTTTGAAGCTTGAAGAGAGGAAATTCTCTGAGTGCCAATGCATTTTTTGGAAGTTTTGAAGACTGAGGAACACTACAAGCATAAAATTTTGGCAGAGCTCCATGAAGGCTCTACACTACGTAAAAAAAATGATTACTGCAGGAAATGCTGTCTGTCCTTGTCAAAATTTTCATGTTTCCCAGAATGCATTTGGGTCATGCAAATGGTGGGAAACATGTTGAGGCACAAAGAAACCGCTGTAGCTCGATCTGTAAACTGAAAAAATGCTAAAAAACTTCACTAAACCTCAGTACTAGTTCTGAATTTATTGTGAAAGTTGTTTTGTTTGCTGGGAATGAAAACTTTATCAAAAAATCCAAAGCCAAACATTGTTTATTTTCTTGTTCCAAAAATGACGCAAAATGGTATTTTTTTCAATTTTTGCACTTCAACTAATTGAGTAATGACTTTCTGCAGAAATGACAGTTTATTCTTGCATCACTGGCCTTCCAAACTTAAAGAAACTACTAAAGTTTGCTTTAAAACCAAAGTCGAAAGATGGTTTTCTTGTTTAAGAAGATTTAATTCTTTAACTCAGTACCATATCCTAAAGCTGGTTTAGATAGGAGCTAAAGGGTTAAAAAAATTTGATAACTTAAGTATGAACAAATGTATTTTTAATATCATTCTAAAATAGATCTATAACATTAGGTAGAATATCTCCTGTCCTTGTGTGCCTGTTTGTGATGTGATATGCTTGAGCCCTTCCCAGCCTAATAATTTAATTTATAGTTGGAGTTTTAGCAACCTGGTATTTTTAGCTTTTTAGTCATTTAAGGGTCACTGCTAAAATATATACGGGTGAAAAATATATATTTTGTTATTGTTGTTAAATGAAATCCAACTAATGAAATAATAAAAAAATAAGTCTGCTCTCAATCAACAGAAGAAAAGTGATTAGTAAAATATTTTTTTTCCTTAGTTTTGGAAATATTCTAATAATTATAATAATTATAAAACTTTTTTTTCCCATTTCAATGAAACCTTGAAAAGGGATGCATTAAAATGTTCATAATATTAGCAATATACTAGATGAATTTAGATGTCTAAGCAATTCAAACAGTAGGGTGGAACTTTAAATAAAAAAATAATACTAATTACAGTATAATCTATTTAGTATATATACACTAAGTCTTATTAAAACTGTCTTTCAAGTCTATCTTAGTTTTAAATTAATTTATTGAAAATAATTATAAAGCATGTCTGGAAAAAAGCAGTTTTCAAAAAGAAAGAGAGATTCTATATCATATCATGTATATCAATTTAAATCATTTGGAGACTAGTAAATGTTTAATTAACATATATTTTAATAAAATATATAAAACGAGCAAGAGTTGTTATACATTGACCAAACTCTGTAATATATATATATGTAAGGACAAAAGATTTAAGTGAACTTAAAAATAACATTTATCAAAAAATAAATACAAAAAAAATGAAATTATAGAGTGGCATTATCTTGTAAATAATCTATAATTATATAGTTTACAGATGAGTTATTTAATCAACAAGTTCTGATATTTTTGAAAAAATTGATTTTGCAACACAAATTTGAATGCAAATCTGTAATCAAAAACACAAACAATTTCCTGACATGATCTTTAAATAGCATGCTATGGCAGCTGGCAAAGACTTATGGAAATTTATATAAATATAAAAAATTCTTGAATAGTCAATTCCAAAATATTTATTAGTTGCGAAGAATGCAAATCTAGGATCAAATGACTGTCAACCTTCATATGAAGAAACAAACAAGTTAGATCGATTGAAAAAAAAGAAAAATGTGAAATCAATTCCAAGTAAATAATATGATCTTCAGATATTACCTTTCTGTGGCCAAGTTTTGTTAACCTGATAATGAACTTGAAGAAAGACTGGATTTCCTTTCTCAACAATCATGCTCTCGATAATTTTAAATTGATTTGAATTTTTCTGACATTTTTAGGTGCTTCATTTTCTGATTTACCAGCTCGATTACTTTTATTAATAGCAGTTGGCAAAATCTTCCCTGTTTGGGTTTTCAAGCAAACAACAAAATGCCTATTTCTATTTACAAAAGATAAGCATAATTCTTCGGCAATCAGTGAACAGTAAATCTGTGACCAATCATAGACTAGGCCACATGATTTTCTGTTAAATATTTATGACAAAATTCAGGATAAAGCATCTGGCAATATCTATCTGAAACAAGCAGTGACAGCATTATGTCATTTCAAACACATTTAAAATGTAATTAATAATGATTTGAAACTAATGCCATTGTCAAAAAGTACCAGGGCAAAAAAACAATTGACAGCAAAATTGAAATGAACCCAAGATTACTAAAATCTTTCTTTTAAAAACACATTCTGATAGCACTGTAATCCAAAGAAAATATTTTTTAACCATAACTCATTCTCCATCAAAAAAAAATTCATTATTTAGCCATAAATGACATATCACTGATATAAAAAGCTTTATTACATGTTATCTCTTAAACAAAAAACCTTAAGATATCAAGAACTGACCAAAAAACAGAATTTATGAGCGTTTAACAGGGAATCAAAATAGTTAAAATTTATTTACTAGTTATCCAAAGACGTGGTAATTTTGTTTAATAAATTTAACATTAATTTTCTTTTATATTCAAATATTATCTAATAATATCATTGTCTTTCTACTCCAGCAAAAAGATAACAAAAAAGTTCTTTGGATCCATATTTAGATTTTGAAACAAACCAAAACATGTTTGATTTAATAATGACATTCAATAAGATCACAAGACAAAGTTAGTCTGTAGATATGAATAACTGAAAATTACATTTTCTACTGACCAAATAACAGGTTAATATATTGAATAGTTTAACTTTGCAGTAAATTAATACAAATCTACTAATGGTTTGTGACAATAAAGTCATGTATCCTGAATTACAGTGCTGATTATATTACTGTGAACACCTAAAATATGCCTGGAATGTTTAATGTGTTGTAACCACAACCAGCACATCAGATTTGTAATTTATTCAAAATCGCTCAAACCTGTATTCTTTGCTATTATAGCACATACTGTAAGGACAAAAAACTTATGGGAAGGAAAAATAATTGTTTACTTGTTTTAAAGACTGAATGTTAAAACAAAATGAAAATAATATGTTCCATGGCCCACAGAAAACACTAGCCTGTGGTTTCTGTGGTGTGAAGATCTCATATAATATAGTTTCTGAGGTGATTTTCTGATCTCGCATGTGATTGGTTACAACACAAACGTTCCAGAAATATTTTAAGTGTTTACACAAATACAATCAGCACTGTAAGACTGGCTGCTCTATTACATGCAGGTCTATTTTTGATTTTGTGATTAGCCTAATAGTGGAGAAGAGGTGGTGGTTCAAAACAGTAATTAATGACCCCCTTTTATTATAACATCAAAGAACTTTATCATTCAATAACTTTTAATTATTTTGTACATCCTTGTTTTGACCAATTAGTGGGTTTATACTAAAAAGAATTAGACCTCTGCACCCCATTAACTACTGTCAGTAGGAGTGTGCATAGTATATTAAGACTCTTACAAGCACAGTGACAGAGTAACCAACTTCTTAGTTCTACCAATGCTATAGCCACAAAAATAATTTCAACTTGGGATTGATTACATATTAGAGTATACTGAGATTTCAATTGTTGTTAAGTTTTGAGTATAAAAATTACTTCCTAAAACTCAGGGCCCAAGGATCAATCATTTTATTTAAAAGTCTATTAAACTGCACAATTGACTCACAGGTTAACAATCATATATTTTAAAAGTTTCTAATAGCCTTCAAATTAAAATATAAAAATTCTACAATCACAAATAAAAAAGGAAGAATTTGGTTTACCTTATATGAATGGTTTAAATATTTTTTTATAAAACTTAAAACACAAAACAAAATTCTTGATGTCTGTCATTTTCAGGTGAAAAATATTTTCTAATAACTAGTTATATTTTTAAAACCATTTTGTTGCATTAACTTTTGATTCACTCATAACAAAAGCTTTTAAACTTTATTCAAAACAATTTTGTTTGGAGGAATTCTAAAAGTTGCATTCTGGAAACTTAAGCCAAATAATACAAACAAAATTAACAATATTTTCATGTCTTATGACTATTATAGGACACCTTTTAGCAAAGTTTAATTGTTTAAATTAAAACTTATCATCAAGATGGCCATGGCAATCAAGATAATTTGTTTGTCTGAGCATTTTTCTATTTTTGATATTTGAATATTCAAAGTTCCTAAAATGTAGGAACTTTTACAGTCTGTGTTGCAGGAAGTTCTTAAATTTTGAGACCGAGATTAATTAACTTTTTCAGTCTCAGTTGTGTTGCTGAATTCTCCAAACTTGTTCCCATACTTTATGTTGAGCAAGTTTGAGAGAATTTTACTTTCCATATTTAGTAGCTTGCTAAATGCTTGATCAATATACAATTTCTCATTATCAAATGTTTTTTTCGTATGTGCAGCCTTTTCAAAATGTTTCTGAGGAACAAGTTATATTAAAGTTGGAGGCGGTTTTCTTTTTTCTTTTCTCCTTGTTGTTAGTAAAAATCATACATTTTTTGACGGCAAGGAGACACTCAGTCAAATTTCCAGAGGAGGCGGCTCATTGAGCCAGCAACTGGCTCATTTTGAGAAGGCTGATGTGTAATATGTTAGGACAAGTTGGGTGTTGATAATTAATTGGGACAGAGAGGATTAACTGTTTTAAAAAATAATTATATCATTTGCAAATCCAAAGTTAAAGCAGTACAATGCTGCACACAAATATATACAGTGAATAACAAATACAGTATTTGAGAACTGTGACACAATCTCGATTGTTACAAGTTATTTTTTCAAAAAACTTTGATATTAATAAAATCTGTGATTATTATACTGATCTTATTTTGAGAAACCACAATACTGACAGTCCTGTCTAGATTTCAAAAAAATATGCAAAATAATCAATTTTTCGAAAAATACATTAAAAACATTTCAAAATTTGGAATAATGAAATAATTTCCATTGTCACTGCAATTCAGGTACCCCAGTGTTTTGCATACCCCACTGGGTGCAGTTCTGTATATATTAGTATGCTGGGGTACTGAAATCGCTAGCATTTTATGTACCACATCCAGTTTTCATAATAAACTGTTCTTTTGTGTTTTTTTTTGTGCTAAAATATCTCAAACTAACTGTTCCATAAATTTGACTCGAAGCAAATTGTCAAATTGTTGACATTCATAATAAAAAACAGTTCTGTCTATTAGCTACTGGAGTACCGAAATCGCTAGCGATTCAAGTACCCAGGGGTACACAAAACACTAGCGTTTTGTGTACCCCAGTGGGGTATGCTAAATGCTGGGGTACCTGAAATGCTGTGACACCATACTAAAACGTATTTGGATTATTTAGGCATGTTATGTTTCTGCTATAAATATTATAACGTCTGGGCAAGGGTTTATTAGAGAACGAAATATTAAACTTTAACAAAAAAAATAAAACTAAAACTCCAAATATTATAAAAATATAAAAAGTATAATAATTCCCTAATCTCACAGTATCGAAACTACGTCATACTCTTGCGAAATAACAATTATCAGGTCACGATTTTTTTTAGCTCGTGATACAAAACGAAAGTACCCGAAAAAGCAAACCAAGCTAAGTGTTTTTAAAAGCTAAAAATACCATAATAACAATTTTAAAAGTAACAATTTCCGAGTGTAGCCGGGAAAACAAAACGTTCAACTGCTGCAGAAGCGCTAGCCCTGGCTGATAGAGACCCTTAAGTGGAGATCTTTGGAATTCCTATAGATAGCAATGCCAATGCGGAAGAAAGATAAAATATTTCTGTCTCAATTTCTAACCTTGCGGTTTAAAATGGCGTATCAGTTGGACATTGGATATTTATCCAAATTTTAAAAGGTCAGCATGACAAAATGTACTAAGAAAACAAAACCCCAAATTTATCTTAACAATTTATTCTAGCTTAGCGATAATGATAAATTTATCTCTAAATGGAACCATGAAACTTGCCTTGACCGACACTTTTTGCTTTATAGCCCGGTGGTGCTGGCACAGGTACAGGACTATCCATTTGTTCATTGTCAAACGTATCTGCAGGATGATAAAGTCTCAAAAACTCATCAAACAGAAACGCAGCTTGCAGCTCGATGTTCCTTAGTTCGTCTATGTCGTCTGTATTTTCAACAGCGACTTTGGATGGATTGACAGGAGCCATGTTTGATCAGACACCTTCCTGATGGTAGTTAAGATCCAAATTTCGAAAGTTCTTGCCTAGTATATGCAACTTTAAAATCCAGTGTACTGACAACAACGTAAAGAAAAATTTAGCTGTAAACAAAATGACGCATTTAAACCGAACAGTTAAACATTTTCAGAAGAAATAAAGACCGATTGTTTCTGCACAGCAAGCAAACAGAAACGTCACGTTTCATAACCCAGGCTCCCACTCAGAATTTTGTCTTTTTACGTACGTCGTTCCGTCACGCACATAAATCCTAATTACTGAAGATTTACATATTAGTATGACATGAAAATTTGCAGAAAAATAATGTAATAGTACGAATTCAAAAAAGTTCAACTTGCACAATCTAGTTAGTTTTGAGTATGAAATCTGGACCACCGTAAATAACATTAATAAGAAAAATAACACGAAAAGGATGGGAAAGGCAAAGGAATGACGTCCAGCGATATCTTCACGTAACGGAGTGAAGATATGGAAAATTGTCACCCGTATCCAGGATGTAGTTTAATTTATATGAAATCTACTAGCATCAATAGAAAACTTGCTACGAGTGACAACCTATTTTTCAGCAAAACACTCATATCTATGAAATAAAATTGTTTATCATATAATTATCCATAAAATACTTATATTTCTCCCTTTCGAAAACTTGTTATTTTCACCAGTGAAAATAACAGGTTACCATGGTTACACCTTGAGTGTGCTTCACGACAGCTTTGCGATTCATTCAACATGTCTGCAAAGTATTTCATGGATAATTATATGATAGACAGAATATTACATGGTCGCGCGGAGATACGGATTTTATCTTCTCGTGTAGAAAATATCTCACTCGATCGTTTGCTACGCTCACTTGTGAGATAATCGAAGATAAAATCCGTATCTCCGCGCGCCTATGTAAGTTGATATCCTCTAAGTATTTCATTTAGTTTCTTGGTCCGTTTACGAAGAATTAATTTATTTTATCTTCGCTTCGTTGTTTTTTAGCCTTTGGCTTAAGTCACGTCAGTTTCGTTTCATAGTGTTGATGTGTATGTTGTCAGTTTTAGGGTTAAAAAAGCGCTTCCTTCTTTTCTCAGAATTACTGACAATTTTTGATAAAAGAAAATGACGAAAAACTCGAAAAATATTTTCCTTGTTTCGTTAAAATTTAAATTGTACCACTTGAGTGACAAAACCCTTCGGCAAGCAACATGTGAAAGAATTGAGTCCTGTGAAAAAATCTCAATAATATATTATAACTGAATTCTAATTTGCCAGTCCGACAAAAATGCCTAATTTATGCAAAACTTAATTTCTTTTGTATAAAAAATGAAATCTGTGATAAAATGCTATGTCTAGAGGCTTTCGCCGACGTCGTTGGGGCTCTCGAAGCCGTTGGGATTCTCGAAGTTGTTGGGGCTCTCGAAGCCGTTGGGGTTCTCGAAGTTGTTGGGGCTCTCGAAGCCGTTGGCGGTCTCGACGCTGTTGGAAAGGTATGATTTTCAATTTTCTGGGATTGTTTCGAGTCATTTGATAGAATGTCCGAAACGTCAGTAAGCAGGCGCGTAGGCAGGAGGATAGGGGGGGAACACTGGGTGCATGTGCACCCCCACCTGATAAAAAGGTCCGCTCAGTCAGATCAGATACTATATATATATATACGGCAAAATATGGACTGATAACCTAAGGTCCGCTCAAGCTTAAGGTGAACCCCCCCCCCCCAACCCATCCTCCGCCAGGAAAAGCTGCCTACGCGCCTGAGTAAGTATTCTCTTTTTTACGGTGTAGAATTTACATTTTCATTACCTAATTGTTTCTTTAGAAACACCGACGCAGCTCAAACTAGTTTACCTCTAGTTACTTTTCCATTTGATAGAATACTGCTTGTTTAAATTTTTATGCTGTTTTTTTTTCTTTTAACTTGATAAAGGTTGAACGGTGACCTCACAGAATGGCAACTCGGCAATTTGAAACACAAAAGTTTGCTTTCAGTTACAAAACAAGTGGAATAAAGGAAATAGATTAAGTAATTTCGGTTTACAAAATTAATTAATATTGATCAAATGTATCCCAATTTGCAGACCATGTAAATAAAACACAGAACTAAGCTTTGTAACTTGATGAACAGTTGAATTAAAAAATGTGTAATGAGCTGGCCATATGTTTGTTGTTGTCATGTATTTAAATGTTTAGTGAGTTTAATATTGAGTGTGATCATGAATTATTGTGACGAAGTGGATATCACTCGGATCGTAGAATTGGTCATTGGATAATTTTTCTTACATATAGTTCTGAAAAGATTTTAAAATCTTTTTTACCAAAATCATAAGCGTAAAAATGAAACTTTCATCCAATCCACAGAACCTCATCACTCAAGAAACATAACATCAGTTATTTAAAAAATTTTCTGTCTAAACTCAACAAGTGCAACGCATCTCATTACTTTACTTTTTATAGTAACAACAATGAACTTCCTTTCTCTGAGGAATGAAAGTGCTTGAGGCTGGCATTACTACTTGTTAAAGAATCTACCACGTTTCGTTACTCTCGTCCTATTTGTTCTACTTGTCCATACATTTTTTCTCACACATCACTGCTCCCAAATCATCACTTAATCCTTTGTCGGAGTAAAAGAAAAAAAAGCTTGTTAAGTTTCTCTTTTACATCACTTAATTAGTTAATATAACCGATCATTTTGATTGTTTTTCTTCTAAAATGTTGTTTGCTGAATGAAATGTTTCTCTTGGCTAGTTTGTCTTCTCTCTGCCTATATAAACTCACCATTTTTCCATTCTCTTTCTTTTACTCGTACGAAAGACCAACGTCTGAAACGTCAGTAAGTATTCTTTCTTTTATACGGTGTATAATTTACATATTTATTACTAAATTGTTTCTTTAGAAACACCGACGCAGCTCAAACTAGTTTATACCTATAGTCAGTTTTCTTGTATTCATAAGTTTTTATTGCCTCATGAATCCACTTCTTCAACATTTATTTTAAAAAACCTACTAACTACAATTCGCTATGATTAATTTCTTTTATATACATCTTATTTGCATTTTTTTCGCCAATAAGTAAAGGTTTGTTTCCAAACCAAACTTGTTAGGAAGCGAATTTGATTGCAGTACTCGCTCAATCACCTCCTTGTGGAGTACAACATATATCATAGTTTTCTGAAAACAATCATGAGGAAATAATTGAAAAATCGCTTTTTGATATAAATTGCAAATAACAAAGATTTAGAAAAACAGTTAAAAATAAAAATTGACCGTATCTGACGAGTTATGTTGGCTCATTAGTTATGTTGGCTCATTTATATATCAACTGTTTTTTAAATGAACTTTGTTTGTGTATATTAGCTCATTAAAAACCTTTGATAATGGAGCAAAGATGGCTCCGACACTTCGGAAGACCTTTAAGAATACTATCTGACGAGTGAATTCCAAGTTAAACTCCACGCGAAAATCCGATATCGCGCAAATCGCGAGGCGATGAGTGCGATATCTGTTTTTCGCGTAAAATTTAACGTGGAATTCACTCGTCAGGCAGTGAATTTTTCTTGAATCGCATATAGCTAACGGTGAAGTCGCATAATGAATAAACCCCGGGGGGGAGTACTCCTCGAAATTCTTGGTGGGGGTGTGCCGCCCGGGTTTTCAAATCCCCACCCTATTTCAGACCTAAACATGCTATTTTCCACACCCGTTTTCAGACCTGACCTCTAAAATTCATACCCGTTTTCAGACTTGAACTTGAAAATATACAACCGTTTTCAGACATGGCTTTAAAAAAATCGTTATATTATTAGGCAGTTTACACGGAGTCAAATTACTGTTGAATATATAACGCAACAAGACATGTTTCACAAATCGACCCTAAAATACGGCTTATAAAATTATTTCATCTTTCAAAATAAATCTATTATGGAAGTATATTTATTTAAACATAATCTGCATAATAAATCAGAAAGAAAGCGATTGTACTGTTAGAGAAATGAGTGATTTTGTTGGGTAACCTCGAACAATCT
>JAOBRB020265378.1:0-11450 GCA_027575285.2 Zoanthus pulchellus | reverse complement strand
CTACAATGTTGAAATAACTTTTTGCCAATTCGTCTATGTGTATTGATTTCAAACTTTTGCAACATTGTTTTATTTAAACCAAAATTAATGAAGTGTCCTAAACATTTTGTCCAGGATTCTAGTAACTGAAAGTACGAAGTTTATCAAATAGATATTAGTAATTATATTTTATCAAATTACTTCTAATTATCATCATTTTCGTACAACGTCCATCGCTGTTGGGGTTGGACGTGATTTGAGCTGCATCCACTGTTTTCTATAATAATTATGATATCAAAGTTTTTATATGAAGACCCTGATGACTCACCTGTTTTTAATTATATTTATATTGAAGTTGTACATCTTGTTTAAAATATAGTGTTATTACTATCAATGTCATAAAGTTGTAATGTATTTTAGAAGTGATATAAAATCTCCATTGTCTGAACAGGCTGGAATTAGTTCATCTGGTCTTGCTGGTACACCAAGCTACACCTATTCATTAAGTCAAGATGGTGCGCCTGTGCAAATGTATGGTACGTATAATATCGTGGTCACCATGACCAACCAGCGTTTTAATTGTACCGAAAATTAGTTACCTGGTAAACTTTTTGGTCTCATTGACCAAACGAATGCTAATTTTGAGCGCTGTTGTGACAGGTGTTAAGAGAGGATTTGGTTTTAGAGGTGTAAAATTTTAAACATTAATTCATCGTATGTTCATTCTTTCATTAGTAACTGGCAATATGGCGACCGTACCAGGCAGTCCTGGCATGCAACCTCAACCCCATCCCAGCCCAGGCCAGCCAATAAACCAATTTGTCGTACATGTACCTTCACAGGTACCTATAGCCCAGCCTGTTGGTCCACCTCAAGGAGGTCTCATCACAGGCCACCCAGCTCCTTCACAGATTGTTTATGTTAGTGGAAATCCCCAGCATGTATCGCAGGTTGCAACTGTCCCTGTATCGTCATCTCCGTTCCAACAGCAACCACAACAGTTTGCGGGTATGTTGTCTTGTCAATATTAATTTCTTTTTTTCTGACCGTTTTATTTCTCTCCTAATGGAGCTTGTTTGTAAGATCTGATCTGTATGGCTCGCTAAATAGTAATTTTTCTAATTATGTTGATGTAGCCAGAAGTGATAGAAAAATAAAGAATAAAAAAAATAATGACAACTCCCTTAAGGGACTTTTGTGCTACATGTTAAAATCCGCCTTCCTTCCCCATTTAAGAATTTGAATTGGTAGAAGGCAAACCAGTTGGCTATTTGCAAAGCTTGATGAATTTGCATTCGAATTCCCAAATCTGGCCAGTGATCAAGCTGCCTCAGTGTTGACAACGACGGTAATTGTTCTTCAAACACAGAGTGATAATTTTGGACCTATGCTCAATCACTCCCATCTCTGCAACTAATTTTTTCTGAATCTCTACATTACAATACATTGACTTTATACAAACATTAACAAACACATAGGTAGTAGCAGCAGCAGTAGTAGTAGTAGTAGTAGTGGTGGTGGTGGTGCTGGTGGTGGTGGTGGTCGTGGTGGTGGTCGTGGTCGTGGTCGTGGTCGTGGTGGTGGTGGTGGTGGTGGTCGTGGTGGCGGTGGTGGCGGTGGTGGTGTTGGTGGTCGTGGTGGTGGTGGTAATGGTGGTGGTGGTGGTCGTGGTCGTGGTCGTGGTGGTGGTTGTAGTAATAGTCTTAGTCCTCGTAGTAGTAGTTGTAATGTCATAGCAGAAGTAGTTGTAAAAGTAAAAGAAAGAAGTAAGTTTTAACCTTTGTTTTTACAGTTGTAACAGGATTTAAACAGAAAAGACAGTTTAGTAGGGACGACGTAGAGGAGAAGAGACAGACTAGGCGCGTTACGTTTTTAGTACAGAATAGAGATCAGCAGAGTGATGAGGAACTTGTCCATGTCAAAGAGCAAATCCAATATTCATCTACGCAAAACAAATGTCAATCAGAGCGCCTTTACATTGAAGATTTGGAACCAGAGACTAACAATGTACCTAGAATAGAACTGCCGGGGCAGGAAGTTTCGGAAGAGCTGCAGAAATACAAAGTTCATGTTCCTCAGATAGCAATGCCAGAGCTTAAAAACGATAACAACCAAGGGGGGGTTGAAAAGGAGAACTTGGAGGCAGTTTTTAGTTAGGATATTTGGGTTTTGTGACTGGTTGGTTTTACTGAACTATTTCAAAGAGATGCAGAGTAGGAAATAGGTGGTTTTATGATATCTTAGTTTAAATTGCCCATGAGGCATAAAATGTTCTTCGTTGTCTAAAACGATCATGATAAGAAAAATAGATTAGCAGAATTTCCAAAGAGTTAAAAAAAATTGCAGGGTAGCTACGAAAACATTTTTCGCATCATTGGAAATCATCATCGCAATGATGGTATTGCTGTATTTGCTTAAACCAAGTGTTTTACAGAACAAGTTTTTAGTTCCTTGAGAGCTATCAGGATAGTTGCGGAATCAAAATATCAGGTGTAAACAATAGAAAATTGGTAATCGATTTCCGATCGTCTCAAGTTCGGATGGCGCATTCATGCATTCGTTAAATGAATCTTTTCTTTCAACATCCGTGGGCCAATTACGCATTTTGACAGACTGCGCGTTAACATTCAGAATACAGGAAAACGAAAGTCATATAATTAATAATTGTTCTTCTCCAGTTAAAGTGTCGAAAGTTTCTTCGATTGACAAATCTTTTGTTGTGTTCACCTGTAATGTTTTAGTTCCTGGATCTTTCACTATTCATCACATTTCTTAATAGGCTCTGTCGCCCTACTTTACAGTCTCATTAAAATAACAAATATGTTTTTCCCTTAACTGAATTCCAACTGACAAAGCTTTTAGGTTTATTATTTCAGACTATATTATGACGTTTATTCTGTTTCCTGTCATTTGTTGCTACGGATGGCAAGGATGGTAATGGATTGAAACTTGAAAAAATTGAGGCCAATATTTTCAAGTTTTGATGAACACTATGGTCTAGGTTTCATATTTAAGAGTATCTTATGAAGTTTAATCTATATTCAGTCATTTGTTGCAATGGATGGCAAGGATGGAAATGGATTGAAACTTGAAAAGTTTGGGCCAAACGTTTTTGTAACTTAAAATAACAAAAAACGTAAAATGAGTTGCTTTTTTTGAAAAGTATCTCGTTAGGTATTCACACCACAGCTTATCAGAAACATTTTTTGCGTTAGTAAAACCACTGTATATAGCTGCTTCAATAAAAAAGTTATCATAAAGGATCAATAGTCCTTTTAACTGAATATTTTCCTTGCTCTCGTTCATTGACAGTTCATTCCCTTTCTTTCTTCATATTGGTTATTCGAGTCTGCCTGTTACTATCTTTGACATAGTCGTTCACCCCGCTAATCCATGGAGTTATGCCATAAATACAAAGGAACTTTCTTGTCAAAAATTCTGCGATCATCTTTCAGATGACTAACCAAAACACGGCAAAATTTGTGTTTTGTGGAAAACATCTAAAGGGGAACTCCAGTGAAAAAGAAACTGCTTTTAATTCAGTTAACTTAATATTTTTGGTTATAGTTTTAATCATTTATTACCCTCAACTTTTAGAACAGCCGAGATTTTTTACTTTAAATTTGTGAAAAAGACAAATCGAAAGTACGCCATCTTGTTAAGATTTGAGGGTCAGCAGTCATTTGTGACGAAACCGCGTCAAACAAAGAATGCAGCAGTTTCGCGGGTTTTTCAAACATGCATTAGCTTCTAACAAGAAGTAATAACTGGTGGACGTCCCTAGAGAAGAAGAGTTGTTCCGACGAGGTGCCAACGCTCTAAAAGTAACCTCTTACAACGATCGACAGACGATTCAGTCTTGAGAGTTGAGTTATCTAAGATAAATAGCGTGACAAATCGCGGCTTGTTGCGCAAAATCAGCGTGTCGTTATTATCGTAACCCTGAAAGTCAAAATAAACATTCGGTGATTGTGAATCTAAATTTTTCAAAAATTAAAATTCCTCTGAAAACTTAGTTCGTACTCGTAATGCTTGCAAAACTTACTGCTCTCAAGAATTAGTTAGTGCTCGCCAAGCTTGTGGGTTGTGGCTCTGTAGATAAACATCAAGTGCACAAATGTGCTAGTAGCCAACGTGAAGCCACGATACAGGGCACTGTGGCCACCCCTAAATCTACCATGTTTATCTTCATAACCGCATCCCACAAGCATTACGCTTTTACTACAAGATATGTTCTTTCTGGTAACTGAGCCTGTTTGCTAGCTATGCCATGCAGATAAGACCTAAAATGGCCGAAACAGCTGTCCATGGCTGCTAGCAATCAGGCTCACTATATTTTATTAGGGTTTTGTTTTGCTTTACGATTTGTAAATAGAAAAGCAATTTAATATTTCTCCGTGAAGCTAAACAGTTTTATTTTGCTCTGACACCTTCAAAAATTTTAAAAATATATTTTCACGATGTAATTTTAGCGAACTGGCGGACGTGGTTGGCGCAGTTGGTGAGATCTCTGCTTTCCAACCACAAGGTCCCAAGTTCGATCCCGGCACTTTGCTGAGATTTGAATATTTGTGTAGCCTTCGTTTCCGCCTAAGCCAACGCAGCTTTCCATCCTTCCTTGGTAGGTAAATGAGTACCAGTGTCTGCTGGGAGTTAACCTGATTGATTAGTCTCCCGTCCAGGGGGAGTCAAAGGCTCTCATCCCCTTAACACTACAGAAACCGGAAATAAGCGCTAGGCTCGTAAGGATTTAGCTTTTTAATTTAAGTAAATGATAACGTGCACGTGCTCCGCTCGATACATTTCAACGTGAAATTGTATTTACTATTGTGCTTTGATTTTGTCGTCGGTGTCGTCGTTTGTAAGGCCGCAAACGGCGGTAAGGTTAGCCAGGGTTCTCCCATCGTCCAACGCTGTAAAGTTTTCTCCTCTTTCACTTTTTCTATTGGTTTTGAATTCTTCATTTATGGACGTTTTCGTTCATTTCTTTGACTCGTATTTTAATATGTTTATCCGAAAGTACTGAGAAGTGAATAAATATTTCTGCATGAATTCGGTTTTGCGTCTTTTAAAGTTTTTTTTTTCAAATGAGAAAAATCTTTTAGATAGTTTAATAAATCAAATCATATATTTGAACTAAACTAAACTAAATATTTTTCTTGTAAGCCTATTTCTATTTTCATTTTGAATTCTTCATTTGTAAACAGATTCCATCATGCCTTGTTAAACCCTTTTATAAACCTCTTATATAAATGGCGACCATTTTAGTAATCTTTTGTCTTCATTCAAATTAGCCTCACTATCCTCGTGTTCGAGCAGAAATTTCAAAAGAATATCTTCACCCAAATAAGGCTAGTGAAATGAATAAAAACAAAAGAATATTGAAATGGTGGCTATTTATGAAAGAGGTCCAAAAGTGAAATGCATCAAACACGGTTACTGCTAGGAATTTCAAAAGAGAGGCATTTAAAGAGCGATCTTTCTTGGGGATCTAGGGCATGGCTCCCAGAGTTTTTCGCTTTCCTCCCCAATTAAGAAAGTTGTCAAAATTTGCGTTTTTTCGGTCGAGAGCATTCTTAGAACGATTTCTTCCTTATTAACCTCTTTCATATGCTGAATTTGAACGCTAATATGAATTAGTAATAATATTAATTATAAGTAAAAGTACGATTACTTTATACAGTTACACTGCAAAGCTCTGTCACAGATTATCAAGACTAAATACTATTTTATGTCTTACCGGGAACGCACCCAAACCAAACAGTTCCATTCTTATAGGATGGCAAGCTGTGAAATCATCGAATTTCATAGCAGCTGGTTTGTATTTGTTGATTTTGCAAGGATTTATAACTTTCTAAACGCTAACCTGAATGCAGCCTCAAGCCACAATGAATCATGTATTGAACACTTAAGATTTGTAGTCCTTAATGTTTTGTTTTACTTCCCTTTGTGGGTTAGGAGGAAGAAGAAGTGGTGATAACAGAGTTCATGGTCCTCGTGGTAAGTTCTGCTCTCACAGATTTCTCGTGCAGACGTTAAAATAAAACTGCGTTCTTTTGAAAGCAATTGCATCCATATGTATTACTTCAACACTATTGTAACAAAAGCATAGCTTGCATTTAAAAATCCTCGTGCGACACATTATCATCACGCATTAGAACTGTATTGAGACAGGGCTTTTTTAGCTCCCTGATCCAGATTAAAAGCAATAAAATAAAGTTCTCAGGTTGCGATCTCAACCTAAGAAACTTTTAATAATTTAGCAGAGGGTTGAAAGTTTCAGATGGATATTACAATTACATGCAAATTGCACAGTCTTTCGAAACTGATTTATGTTAATTTTGTTTTATTAAAATCTGGTTAAAACAAGTTTCACAACTGGTCTTTCGCTATCTACCTCACGCATGAGCAGTTGAGTGTCTGAGGTGAATAGCACAAGATATTCTGTGTTTGATAAACCAATCAGAGCGCGCAAAAGAGCTATTCACCTGCTTTCTTAATACTAATTAACAATTATTCCTGGAGCCTGAATGGGCTGTGAGTAAATAGCCCATAAGGCCGAAGGACCAAAGCTCAGGGTCTTAAAATAATTGAGGAAAAAGTGCTGCCTTTGCTCTAATATCTGCAAATGGTTAGACTTACGTCTTCTCGGATAAGGCGTAGCCCCAGGAGTAAGATCCTTGTAAGGACCTCGAGTCCTATTATCTTTACTCCTTGGAACCTCACTTGCTAGGTCCCTAAATGTTGTACAACAACAACTATTTCTTGGAAATATTGTTTTTTTTTCAAACAATAATGGCCGCGCGGAATGACGAATTTTATCTTCAAGTGTTGAAAAAAAATATCTCGCGAGTAAGCGCTGCGAACGAGTGGAATTTTTCAACTCGAAAAGATAGAATTCGTATCTCCGCGCGGCCATGTAATTTTCTTTTTATCATGTACTTGGCGTTTCTTTCAATCATCATTGATTTAGATTGACAGGTTCAACGACGGAAAAAGTTTCATATCAATCACACGTGATATGAAAATCGTGCGCTCTGATGGGCTGTTTTTGATATCACCACATGCGATTGCAAAGGGGTGGCTGATACGTTCTATATCTAGGTATATGATAAAAAAAGAACAATAAGTATTGTTGTTTGAGCCTGTACTTTTTATGGTCCATTTCTCACATGTTTTTTTTTTATTTTAGTGTCTGAAAATGTCGTGCCACTCTTCCCCATCCTCATCCTTTCCACTGACTTTTAATGGTTCCTAAGAGAAAACTAACTAACGGTAAACTAGTTTGAGCTGCGTCGGTGTTTCTAAAGGTATCTCAAAGTGTTATAACTCTCCACCCCATTCCCATCCTACCACTCATGCTAACTTTTGATTTGTTTCTAAAAACATATGTCTTTCTCTTTACAAGTCCAGCATGGTCTTCCTCCGTTTATGGGGGATCCAAGAGCTAAACCAACTGGAAGTTAATTGAGAGGCAAGTGGCATTTTTTTGATTACTTGAAAGATATCGTATATATTTAGTAAGAAGTATTTTCCAATCAAACGGTCTGTCCTTTTCCTTTTTCTTTTCCTTTTCTCTCCCTTTTTCTGTTCTCTTCTTTTCATTGTTCTCTGCCTTTTCCTGTCTTCTCCCTTTCCTGCTTTCCCTGTCCTTTCCCAATTCTTTCTCCTCTCTCTGTCTCTGTTCTCTCCCTTCACATTTCCTCTCCCTTTTCTGTCCTCCTTTCCCAGTCGTTTTCCTTTGATTATCCTCTCGCTTCCCCTGTCCTTTCCCTCTCACTGTCCTCCTTTCCAATCCCTAGTAATCACGTGAATAGCATTTTTTGACCTTGCAAAGATCATTTGCAATCAGGGAACTATGGCTAAAAGAAATAAGAATTTTGCCGAAAAATTAGGGTTGCGTTAGTCGGCGAGCTAACCCTTCTTGTAGGCAGCGGACTACCTCTCAATATTTCGCGCATGAAGCATCCTTTGCAGGTTTAGATTTAGGCATTGTCCACCCTAGTGCGGGTCCAAAAGTATTCGGATCCGTTTATACAGAAACGGATAACTTGATTCGCGTCCACACTAGCGTTTTCGTATCGTATCCGACCGTCCACACTAAAATGCATCGAATTGTGTAAACATGAAATGACATGTCTATTACTTTTGCGCATGCTTGAAAAGGCGCGCCTGCAGTATTTTATCATCATCGTTTTCATTTTTATTACCCAGATACGCTTGGCCGGATCACAGTATGCGGATCCGTTTTGCTTCACTTTCGAGAGCGTTTTCAGAAGTATTCGGATCCGGTGAATACGATTTGCGTTTTAGTGTGGACGGAAGGCCTAAACGAAACAAAAAGTATACGGATACGATTGTATCCGTATTTATTGTGTGGACAAGGCCTTACAATTCGACTATTTAATCTTTTTTTCAGGGAAAGCTTAGCTTGAAGATTTGTTGTGTTCTTCAAAGTTGGAAAACAAGCGAAGTTTGCGTGAGAACACTACGTGTTCAATGTTTTGTCACGATGGAAGAGAAGACAGAACCACTGGCTTTTGGAATTTGATATTTAACATATTGGCACAAAATAATACTGTGGATTTTATTGCTTAATCATCGGCCTTTTCCTTTCAAAACGATTACTTTGGAACACAACTAGATTTTATTTTTTTGCGTTGGGATGTTTACGGCGACTATGGTAGTTGAGGCGTTTAAGATGCAAGAATTCTATGTCGCCATCCATCAAATAAAAGAATTATCCAATACGGCAATCATCGAATAGACCTACCGACGAAGATTCAAGAAGTTGTAAAACTTGGAACAGGTTGACCCATAAAATTGAAAAGATTATTGCACTGCATCGTGTTGTTACTGATTGCATTCGCACAACTGCTTGTTGTATGTCTCATCTCGAGGTCCAGACGGTTGCTTGTCAAGTTACGTGCGTTATAGCACAGTTCTCACTCCAGTGTTTGACTCTAGATTTCTTTCCACCACAAGACAATCAAATTAGCATCTAAAACGGAAACAAAAGAGATAAGGGTGCCCTGCATTTGGGACTTATCGTGTCTCATTGAACAATTTCATGTTGCTGAAAAATTGCTGCTATTAAAAATGTTCTGTCAACCTATGAAAACTTTCTCATTCAGTGAATGGTCATTCTAACTGTTCGGCTTAGTTTTCTGACGCACTAAAGTTTTGTGCGCGCAAGAGGCGGATCGGGGAAGACAAACCAGCAGGTTGGTTTGGTTAGCAAAGTGAAATGTTGAATGTCTGTTGACTGCTTAAACGTTTTAGAAACGAGCTTTACCAACAAGTTTCTAGCAGGCTTAATAAAGCTAAAAAGTGTGACAGATTGCTGTTTGCTGTCTATTTAATATGGAAAAGTAAATATATTGGGAATCCGGTTTGCCAACTCAAAGGGTTCTACGAAAGTTCTTAGTATCAAATTCTTATCGAATGTTCCGAGTAGATCAGTCATATAGTGGAGAAAACACATTTTTTATTGCATTTTTAAGAATCACCAAAACTAAATTACGTCTGTTTTGAACAGATAACTGCATTAATATCATGGGTGACAAATTACTCCATAATTTTGGCGCGAAATTTCAGCATTAACTTATAATTTCACATGTGAAATTACAAAATTGCCATGGCAACCGTTTCTACGCAGACAGAATGGCGTCCAGGTTTGAAGATGTTTGAAGGTGTAGTGGTTAACACGTCGGACTAGTAATCGAAGATGTGGGGTTGGATTCCCGCCGTGGGCAATATATGATATTTTTCTCTGAATTCTTTCTATATATCTACACACCGAACGCATTTCTAATACATTTATCTACAAACAATACCATATATACGTACCTATAATTTACACGGTGTTCAACTTACAAATGGAGAAAAATATCGCCCTGGGAACCCCTACAGTTACCGCCTACATAACATTGTCCGGCTACGTTGCCAGCGTGGTTGGTCCTTGTGGTGTAGTGGTTAACACGTCGGACTAGTAACCGAAGATGTGTGGTTGGATTCCCTACTAGTAGCTCAACCAATCAGAACGCAGCATTGATAATAGCCTACTAGTTGGATTTTACTAATATAGTAAAGATGCTGGTTGCAAAGCGTTGATGAAGCACTTATTAAAGTTATACACTCTTTTTTACAGGGTCGTAACGGGGGATATGGGATCGGGGATCAAAGGTCTAAAAAGGGCCGGGATCAGGGATCATAGCTCCGGGATCAGGATCACAGCCCCGGGATCAGGGATCACAGCCCCGGGATCATGGATCACAGCCCCGGGATCATGGATCACAGCCCCGGGATCAGGGATCACAGCCCCGGGATCAGGGATCACAGCCCCGGAATCAGGGATCACAACGCGTGGGATCGGGATCAGCAGTATTCTTCAGGGATCAAAATTATCGTTTTTGGGATCAGGGATCAACATTTTGGGGGAAAACATAGGATCAGTCACGAAAAAATATCCCTGGTTTTAAATGCAGTTATTGCAGTGTGGAGAAAGTTAATTGTGGACAGATATCAATTTAATCCAAATATCGTGATTCATCGGTTGCAAAGTCATTTTCATAACTTCAGCACAAATCACTACGATTTTCTGAGATTCTCTTTCGTCTTATTAATCTTTTTTTACTTTCAAACAAAACAACAACAAACTTACATTATTACTACGTCAAGAAATTTTTTACATAATTTTTTATAGGATGATCCATAAATAGCATTAGCTAATCGAGGCGTTCAGTCAGTATATATTTATAGAATCAATAACTTGAAAGAGAAAATAAAGTTATAATTTCGTTTTCAAGGTGCATCGATCGGGCTGATCAACAGCTTTGAGCTTAGCTTCCGGCACGAGTCAGTTACGAGTGTCAGGTTTAGGCAAAATTAAAATGACCTTTGTAATTGTAGCCAACGAACAAGCGACACGCAACTCAAACAGATCTCGCATGAATAGTAACACACTCCGGTGTCCCAGTGGATTTGGTCCCCCGCGGATATGGTCCCCCAGGCGGACCAAATCTGCTAGCGGATTTGGTTCCCCCAGTAATATTATTCAAGAAACGAAAATATATCTTTTTGCAATGTTACTTTATCCTGCTACACACATCTGCAAGTGAAAGTGTTAATATCCACTTCGAAAAACTATAAAAGACGCGAAGAGTATTTTACCCGTGCTTCAATAATTTACTGCACGCAGTGTAAGCAGCCATACGCATCTTTCTTTTTATAAGAATTCTTCCTTTTTCCCCAGCATTTTGATACAAATAATTTTTCATTAATTCTCAATAACAGTTTCAAACCGACGTCATAATTTTGTTTGAGCAGTGAAACCTGAAGTGCGTGTGGCAAGATAAAGAAACCTTGCTGGCGAAAAAACAAATTTTTATTAACTGGATTCTTATTTAGCTTTCAGTTAAAGGATCGAAAAACGCTGGTTTAAAATAAAGTTTTTTTATCTTGCCACACGC
>JAOBRB020265267.1:0-11450 GCA_027575285.2 Zoanthus pulchellus | reverse complement strand
TTTTTTTCGATTTTCAAAATATTGACCGAGATATCATCAAAAATGTCACTAAAAGCAGCGAAAAATAGCCCATAGGGTAGAGAGTGGCCTTAACATATCTGTCAATAAGCCAGCTGGGAGACACATTACGTTTCAAAATAGTAGTAAGAGTATCGATATCATTTTGAAACCTTTGGTAGTGTTATTAATTTTATATGCCCTGTCAATCAGAGTTTTAATTAATCCTAATTAGTAATGAAAGGGAGTAAAACTGAAATAACTTGTAAGTAAAACAGAGCAAATTTTCTTTCGAAAAACGGAAGTGATACAAGAACTCTCATCATTATTTGACCTTGCTTGGATAACAACACATCTAAAAAGGCAATTGGCCATTTGTTTTAATTTCCATAATAAATGTAATGTTCGGATGGCAATTGCTAAGCTACTGAAAAAACACACCTGTATTTTGAGACTTTTGAAAACAACAAATGATCCCATCCACATATCTGCGATAATAGAATGGTTTGGAGCCAGGGTATTTTTCCTAACAAAGTTTTTCATAATGACCCATAAAGAAATTGGCCAATACAGGGGCTAAAGGTGAACCCATTGCCACTCCGTCTATTTGATCGTAAAAACAACCATTGAATAAAAAAATCCGTATGGTTAGTAGCAAAATTGAAAAGTTGTTTTAAATGAAGTTTACCTAGTTTTAGGTTAGAATCCATATCAATTATGGTGTTGACAGCTAAATCAATCGTCTCAGATAAAGGGATATTTGTAAAAAGGCTACTAACACTATAGGAAACTAGAAATTTATCAAGTGCTGAAATAAACCTGCTTAATTTCTTGCACAAAAGAGAACGCGCATATGTTGCACAAAACTCTGAAGAGATGTGAAGTTTAAGTAAAGAACAAAGATACTTGGCTAAGTTGTAATTATGAGTGCTTATTGATGACACAATGGGTCAGAAAGGAGGTGTGATAGTTTTAGGACCTCTGACTTTATACAAATTGGGTAGATCATATAACCTAGCTGGTTGGGAACCAGTAGCATAAAACTAATTTTACAATAGGTGCTAGAATCTAAGATACCGTTTTTCTTATGTTTTTGTAAAAAAAACGTTGTAACTGACCTTCCCTTCGTCATTCAACAACTACCTTATCTACCTTATTGTAAACTACCTTATCAATAACTACGATTCCGTTCCCCTTATCTGGTATCAGGATGATAATGTCCTTGTTATATGTTTCATTCTTTTCAATATTTCATGTTTCTTCAAGTCATTCATAGGTTTATAAAAGTTCACATAACTGGTGGCTAATGTTGTATCTTATTGCGGACTTCATTTGCTTTGGTCTTATTTGAAAGATGTCTCTTGAGGTCACCATGTAGTGAATACTTGAGTCTTTCTTATATGTGGAGGTTTAAAGGCAAAACTAAGAACTAATTTCAAAACATCAAGTTCTTCACACAGGAATACCCCAGGCTTTGTGATTACTGACTTTTGGATTTTCTTGGATCTGTAGTCCTACATCATCCTCACTTGACCACGCAAGCAACCGTTGCTAGTATACCCGTTTTTCTAGGTATCACTAGTTATATTGGTGTAAGACTAGTTTGAATAAGACTAACTAGTTTGAAAAAAGCAAACTGATTCAATGTATAAAAAACATAAAACCAGTTTGAAAAATATCAATTGGCTTAAAAAAATAACTGGTTCAAAAAATTTGAAACAAAAAATGTTGAACTAGATAACCACGTATAAACAAATATAAAAACAAAATGTATAGGTTTATTAGCCATATCTCGATCTGATTGGACAACAAGAGATTTTTTGTGGTCTTCCCAAAGAGTCCATACTACGACCATTGCCTTTTTAGTTTCTATAAACCATTTTTCCAAATGTTAAAAGTATTGAACCCTTTCTCAATATACAAGCGAAACCTGCCCGATCTACGCTGCAAACAACCCTTAGGTATAGAAAAGTCTAGAGAGTCAACTTCATTCCGAATAAAAGCTTGTAAAAGTTTGACTATATGCCAATACTACGGTGGCTTATATATGCAGTGCACAAATACATTTTCCGGAGCACAAAATTTTGTTTTAATTCACACTGAGGCAATTTCCAATGCACAAATAAATTTTTCAGTTCACAAATAAATTTTCTAGTTCACAAGTAAGTTTTCCAGTGCACAAGTTAGTTTTTCAGTTAACAAAATTAAATTTGCAGTGCACAAAAATATTTTTCAATGCACAAATATATTTTTCAATGTAAAAAAAATGTAACAATGCACAAATGTTTTTTTGGTTCATCAAAATTTTTCTCAATGCACACTATAATTTTCATGTTAGTGCACAAACGTTATCCCAGAGCACAAATATATTTTGCCAATGGCAATGCACAAACGTTTACTCAGTGCACAAATAAATTTTAAAAAATCGAGTATTTTACCATATTGTAATATGTTCCATAAAATTGAAAATCCATACTTTTAAGTCGTCTCTCGTCCCCTTCAGGAAATGTTATTTTTAGTTTTTTTTTACTCCAACGCCTTGGAGTTTCTAATGGCTAATTTCCAATGACTAATTTCCAAAGTTAATTTTAGGTTTGCTTCGGTATAAACATGTGAAATTTATACTTTCGAAACGGGTTTCAAACTTTTGAAAAAACTAATAAACAACCACGACTTAGCTTTAACAGTATCTAAATATTTGCATGAACTTCAGTGAATGTAGCTAATGTTAAATATGAAAATTTAAAACTTTTGTTAAAAAACTCCAAAAGATACATGTGGGAACAAGTCTGGAGTTACTTAATTCTCTCCAAAAATGTCAAACTACGGAAAGCATGGAAGTTAAAGAACGAATATTAACATTGCAATTAAAAAGAATCTTTTTTTACTTGGGAACGATAGTTATTTATAATGATTCTTTCCTGTGAGAGCCTGAGACAAAAGAGGACTGTTTTAAATAGAAAAATAACAATTTAGTAATAAAAATGTAAATTCTACACCGTAAAAAAGAAATACTGACGTTTCGGATGTTAGTCCTTCGTCCGAGTAAAGGACTGCTTTGAGTTTATGAACTTTACAATTTTTAATTCATTAGTTTCTTTCATTCTGCACGCTGTAGCAGATAGTTTAATTTGTTTTAATCTTAATTCTTATAAATTAAATTGCAGTTTAGAAAATTCTAATATGGCAATGGGAAATAAGTACTCGCTTCGTTCGTAGAACATAACTTTCATAAAAAGCTTTGTTTTAGAGTTTTTCTGGATTATATTTATTTTGAAACTTGCTGTAACTTGAGCATTGGAAAATTTACTTGTGAACTAGAAAATTTATTTGTGCATTGGAAAAAGTATTTGTGAACTAAAAAAGATTATTTTGTACTCTGGAATATTTACTTGTGCACTGCATATATGGGCCACCGTACATGACTTTAGCCTTAGGTGACACTTAAAATCGGGCGGTGAAGAGGAATAATGGAACTGGAATAACGGAGATTTCTTCAACTGGAATAACGGAATAATGGCTATATTTTTCTTGGAATAATGGAATAACGAGTTTTTTTCAACTGGAATAACGGAATAATGGCTATATTTTTCTTGGAATAATGGAAAAACGAGTTTTTTTGTATGGGAATAATGGAATAATCAACATCCCATTATTCCTCTTCACCCCCCCGATTAAAAACAAAGAAGCTCCTGAATATCAGGAGGTATTGCTGTTTTTTTCAAAGCAAAATTTACAGAACTTTTTCAGTAGTACACAACTTAACAATAAGCTAAACATTCAAGTTCAATTTTGTAAATATTAACTATCTTATAATGAAGAATAAAAATATCATACAAAAATAGTTTTACTCAGTAATTATGAGTAACATATTTCTGTGTTGTCGATAACGTTTATCTTCTCACCCAATCTGTTTAATCAAACCACCAACATTTTATTTCTTTATAAAAATATTTTGTAAAGATGCTCTATCACACAAGTGATTTTCTGAGAGGTTTAAATTCACTTTGTTGCTCTACCGACTCACATATTCATAAAACTATTAAGTGAGTTGTAATAACTGCCTGAATTCCCTATAGCCATGGACTCAGACATTTTGTTCCGTTTTTAATTTATTTCATACACTGTATAGGATTGTCTGGATGTAGCAGCTTCAACAGAAACCAGTTTTAACTCTCTAAGACACTAAATAATAACTTGTTTTTGTCAAAGTAAAACAATACAATGTTAGAATCTCGTTTATCACTCAATTTCTCGTGTAATAGCATTGCTTATGCTTGTAGACTCATTTGACTTACGTTCAAGGTATGATGGGAAAGACCATGATTTGAAAGGAAACCAAGTAAAACTCATAACAATTATACATACTACGTACAGTCATCATTGACTCAACTTCCTTCTCCATGCTGCTTGGTGCTGATAGATATATCTGTATCGTTGCCGGCTGTAATTGTGTTTGAAGGCCAGTTGATATTATCTGCATTACTGAAGGAATTACAGCTCGCCAGTCATCTGTACAGTTAGTTTAAACATAATACCAAGTAAAAATCTTAGCAAAAAACAGTATCTCAAGTGGTACAGATTACAATTAAAGGTACAATAATATTCAGAAAGAAAATGTTTTTTGTGAGATGTGGTTTAAATGATAATTAACCACCAAGAAAAGATAGTACAAGCTAAGTAAATAACTTTTAAGATGATTTCAATCTGTGACAACTATAAAACCCGTGCATCTCTTCAAACGACTGGTATATGACAACACGACCGAGATACGATGACACAATTACTAAAACTGAAATCTGATGATATAACTGAAATCTGATACCACAACTGATAGAACCATCTGGTGAGTCCAAGGTCATTTTCAGAGTCGTAAAACAATTGTGCAGATCAAACTTTTATCAGGTGTTAAAAAATATGTATTTTAGACAATTAATATAAGTTATTACAAATTATTTTTAACACATGTTACAAAAGTAGTCACCATAACAGGTACTGTACAACTGTCAAACACTTTTGAACCTATTAAGTTCTGATCCTATCAAATAATCAAACATGACCTTCGTGGATAACAGCTTGCAAGACAAGAAAAGACAAGAGAAGGCTTTATTTCATATTTAACAGTTATAAGAAAAAAATATTAAATCTATATTTTAGTTTACATTATTAGAAAATAAAGAGATATATACATATTCTATTCTACAGTAAATGTAGTTTAAAGTAGGAAATGTATAGTGTCTAAGTTAACTTTACAGTTTTCTAGAAAGACACTAGTCATTTTATGTTACAATTCATTTAGACATAAACAGCAACTCAAAGAATGTTTATTCATAGAGTTAAAGTGTAATTTGTTTTGTAATGAAGTATTACTTGGTTTTCTTCATTATTTACCAATTAATTTTGGAACATCATACCATTTAGCTAATTCAAAAAATTTAGTAATTCGGTTGATTCTTTTTGCAAAAAGTTTACCAGTTTAATCTTGGAAAAACCATTCTTTTGGTTGTAATGTACGATAAGTAAATACTCAATCAAGCTGTAGTCAGTGGCATCAAAATAGCAGTAATGTAGTTCTTACCAACTAATCTATGGTGCCAGGGCTGGTGTAGCATATGATGTTAAACAAGATATTACATTATTGTTTCTGTGGTATTTCTAAATAACATTCTAAAATTAATTATTAATGCATTTTTTCGGATATCGTTAATATCTCCCCTGCATTCTTAAAAGTTGAAGTACAGGAGGACAAAATATCTTGTGCTTCATCATGCAATTAGATCATATAAGCTGAAAATCTCATGTTCATTATATTTCATAGAATATTGTATAATTTTGCATGGGTGTATGTAAATATATCAATCTTTACAAAATATTTTAAAATTGTTACATGAAGGAACACCTACACAACTAAAATTTAACTACTTATTAACCTCCAAAAGAAAGTAGTCAAAATCATGACATTTTCATATTTAAGAGCTCATTCTAGTCCTATATTTTATAGGCTGAGACTCCTCAAATTTCAAGACATAATTAGATTTTCCAAACAATGCTTTATTCATGTATAATTTTTACAGAGATAAATTACCATCAGTTTTCAATGACTTTTTTGTACCTATAGACAAATACATCAATATAACACAATACTTGCTAGCAAAAAATCATATTACCTGCCTAAAATAAGAACCAATTAATATTAATAGTTATTATGCATTTTACATAAAAGATATTTACAAGCAACTATTAATATATAAACTTACTTGTTGCGCTACTTATAGTTCAAACTGTATTGTAAGCATACTAACAATTGAAAACCAAGTTGTTGTCAAGCAACTGTTGGACAAATAAGTTTTTACAACTGTAACTTCATTTGACAATACATCTAGAACAGTTAGTAAGCAAAAATAAGGTATTGCTGTTTTTTAAAAAAAAACATTAAAGAGGCTTTAATCTGTATTTAATATTAGCACAAGTTAATTACTACTTTCAATTGATTAAATTTTTGCTAACTTACCCCTGTTAATGTTTGTAAAGGGTCCATGTTTCTCCATTAGCACTCCCATTGTCTCCAGTCCCCTTTCATGAACATTGGACTGTAACAGTTCATCAACCCTTTGTTTACTGTCATATGATGAGGTTAGCCAATCATCTGGCATTGGTAAACCATCTTCATTATTCGAATAATATTCATCACTACAGTTAAAATTGTTCATTTCGCTCTCCAACTTCCTCTTTGCTTGTAAAATATCTCGTACTTCTTGCTCTTTTGACTCTCGAAAGACTTTGAAATCTTTTCTCAACTTATCTCTCTCTAATTGTTGGAAAAAAGATATATTTGTTTATAAGAAACAGTAGGGTGGATTTTAATCACACTGGAACTTTTTAAAATGTAGTAGTTAAAATTTTGTTTTCATTCTTAGTTACATTACATATCAGGAAAGTGATAAGGCCTAGGTAAACATTTATGTATTACATATGTGAAACATATATGTAGACATAAATTTCATCTATGAAATACATGTAAACATATATGTAACATATATGTAATACATATAAATTGCATATATGTAGTATATATATGTTACATATATGAAGTGGTGGGTGAAATACACTAGGTAAAATATATATGTATACATATAAATTACATATGTGTAATAAATATGTCAACATATATGTAACACATATGTAGTACATATAAATTACATATGTGTAATTTCTGTAAGGGGGGTAACAATTTATTACTGTTTTGAGGAGAATAATAACCTCTTATTCAATTCAGTAATCCAGTAAGTAAAAATTGAAATTTGTCACACTGCAATACCAATTTTATTCATTTATAACTTTGCAAATTAAGTAAAGTGCTTCTCAAAACATACAGTATTTTCAACCTACAATACATACATTACAACTGTGAGAAACAAAAAATGGCTTCATAAGCACTAATAATGTTTTTAATATACATTTTATGACAGCAGCTTTAACTTGTATTTGAAAAGTTATTTGTTATATGTTGATATCTTAATTGATCATCATTCATTTTAGTATTGCAATTTGCTAAATTAATGCTTTCTTTTATTTTGAAATGTCAACATATTGTGGTATTCTTGTCTCAAAATAGCTGTTTTTGTTTTCTTAGTTGATACATTAGCAGCATACCTGCTATACTTGAAGATCAGAACATTGTTTCATTAATTTAACAAAAACAACGTTTTTAAAAGACATGTTTAGGCATGCTTATGCCATCATCAGTTTATTAGAATGAAAGAGTTACAATGGATAATCAGATATAAATAGTTTCATTAATTCATTGACATTTTCACTACTAAGATTTAAACCTCAAAATTTCTTTTTGGAAGTATCAAAGGAAGCTTGAATACATAAAGGTACGTTAACAAACTATATTTTGCCAAATTGTGATTAAAACTGTGTATCAGCAGTATTACCGGAGACTGAGGAATTTGATTGTATTTTATAAGCTATAAGCAAGTTAAATCTGTGCAGGGATTGAGGCAGTAGACTTTAGTAAATGAAAAATAATGTTGAAAGAAGTTTGAGGTGTAACCAGAAGACATTAAAGAATAATGCAAAGGGAAACATGGTGGTGAAATGAAGCAGTGTAGATTGCAGAAAAGGGAAACAGAAAGGCATGCAATAGATGGATAAGAGAAAATGTAACGAGAAAGCAATACAGGCAAAGGCACATAGCCAGAACAAAGAGTGCCAGAAGGCTTTACTGTCATGTGTAGTACATGACTACTGTGGACTGTGGGCTTACGCTTTTTGCTATGAGCCCAACATTTTGATTCAGGCTGTTTAAGTTTGTTGAGATTTATTTGTGCTAAATAAACTTGTTGTTGTGAACCGAGCAGTTATCTCAATGGTGTGGTGGCAGCGAAACATTACCTGAACACCTTAAGAACCTCAAGAAAACAAGCTCGAAGCCTAAAGTGGCCACAAGTTGGCAACCACACATGTTGTTTTTTCGAGAGTGAAAATAAATAATCCACAGGTAAATTATGTCTTCTAGAGCTCCTAAACAATGGCCGTTGACCAAGTTAGAAACTACAACATCATTTGAAGCTTGGAGACAAAATCTCCAGTACACTTTGTCATTAGATGCCAACTTTACTCCCTTCCTGGCAGTGGATTTCAAATGGAAAAAGAAGATCCCTCAAACACATAAATTCTGTTTATGTAAACAATTTCAAATTATTACATTAAATTCACATGGGTGGTCTGCCTGTGCACAAGGTAAGAAAGAGAAAAAGGCTGATGGTTCCAGGCTCGGTGATGATATGTCAAACTCCTAACAGTCGCATCACCACAAAATGTTGTTCAGATGATCACTCCAGCAATCATAAAATTTTTGTGGTTATTTACCATATCATCAATCCAATTTTGATCCGGGTTTATCCACATAAACAGGTTGGCTGGATTTAACACACCATGCCAACAATCTCTCCAACTCCCACTCTCCATCTTGCTTGATTCATTTCATCATCTTCTTCAAACCAACACTCTTGCTCTCCTTCTCCACTTGCATTTTCCATTTTTCCTTGGTCATCCTCACTTTTTCTTGTACTTCACTTCAAACTCCCACACTTTTCTCCTCAACACATGCCTGTACCATCTCACTCCATTTGTTTTTGCTATCTGAACCACAGTTTCCTTCAATCCCAGCTTCTTCATTAGGTCCCCCGTCCTCATTGTTCTCACCTTTGCCCCCCTGGTCCTTCTCACAATTTCCATCTCATTTTCCCTCAAACACCATGTCTTACTCTCACATAACATCACTAATCTTACACAACTCCAATTAATAATTCCTTTCATCTTAAGCAAGAGCCTTTTTGAGTCTAGCAACTCTCCACATTCCTTGAACTTCACCCACTTAATTCTCACCCTTGCTGTCACGGATCCCTCACAACCACCACTTGCATTCACTCTATCCCCTAAATAACAGAAACTTTTCACTGTTTCCACATCTTCACACAACTCCTCCACCAGTACCACTAATCCATTAGCATGTTTCTTGCATCTTCCACACACAAAATCTCTCCCAAACCCCACAATCACTCTCTGTACCAGGGGCCATGGAGTACCTTAAAAAGTGGTAGGGCTATTTTTCAGAAAAAAAGAAACAAACAAACAAGTTTTCTCCCTGTGTATTAGTACATTTCTTCACCGTACTTTAAACTCCGAATACAAAACTTTACACTAATTGGTATGCAGTAATGAGCGTCCAAAATGGCAAAAGCATAAGTTCCCATCATAGGCACGAAAGTAAGTATGCCCTATTCCAATCAAATATAATTATGATATCCTCCATTCTAAAAAAAATGCAAAAAAGTGGTAGGGCTTCAGCCTGGCAGCCCCTCCCCCTCCACGGCCCCTGTGTACTTTAGCACATCTACATGTATCCATTTACCACAAATTTCAAACACAACAGTGAACATGACATTACTTGCTTCACACAAATGCCACATGGATCTATCTTGCTTACAATTACTTCACCTTCTGCCTCACTCACTAACACTTCTGTCTTTCCTAGGTTCACCTTCAACCCTTGCTCTCAAATACCTGTCCATTTCCAGAACCTCTCCCTCAATCCCTCCATCATTTTATTCATCAGAACTAAGTCATCTGCATACAACATCTCAATCATTGAACTACTTTTTACACTCTCCGTAACCACATCAACCACAATGGCAAAAACCAATGGCGACAACATGGATCCCTGTTGCACACCAACTTTCACCTCAAACCCCTCACACAACTCTTGCCCAACTCTAACTTTTGTTTTTGGCAGCTTCATACAGACTCATTACTGCTCTCACCATTACCTCTAGAGTACACCTTCCTCACTGCCCACTCCACTATCTTCCTTGGGACTCTGTCAAATGCCTTTTCCAGGTTAACGAAACACATAATTTTATACAACTTACAAAGAGAAAAAGTTTTTGTTATGCTCCGATATCAGACACACTTAAAAACACATGAAAACATATATGTATAAATAACTGAAATTAAACAAACATTATCTTAAAGATAAAATAGTAATTATCACAATTATCAAAGACAATTAATATAAATTATATCAATGTGATTACCATTTTATACAATTAAATTAAGTGTTGTGCATTTACACCGTATGTTAGATAAAAGGCCTACCAGTTTCTAACGAAGCAGCTCTCTGCAAGGCTTGTTCTTCCGCTTTAATGGCTCCTTCTCTTTCCTTCAACAGCTTGACACAAGTTGATTGCTGAACTTTTAACTCGCCTCTTAACCTCCGATTCTCATTCGTAAGTCTGTCCTTATTGATTTCTAAACCTGCAATCTCAGCGTTTGCCCGCGTTCGAAAAACCTCATACTCTTGTTTAATCGTGACCGTTTCGGATGAGCCCTCAATTTCAACGGAACGAGCAGATCTTAAACTAATCGATTTTTTTACACCTCCACTAGTTCTAGACGTTTTCTTAAGGCTAAACGAACGGAGGCCAGAGAAAGTTCGCCGAATTTGAGTCGTTCCATCATCGCCTCGATTTTTGTTGTTGTAATCACGAACTTCGTCAACAATTTCGATATTATTGCCTTCATCTTCACCATTCGGATGACTACTTTTTGGAATAGAACCAGCAGTTCCCATAGCTTCGATGAAAGTCCGATAGCACCCTTCTTGGTCTTGTCACACGCGAATGGTAGTGTTAAGAAACTTTGATGAGAAACCCACTTTAACATAAATCCTTTGTGGGATTTGATCACTAAGCATAAATTTAACTGCGGATACAATAGGTAGTCGATAGAAATGTCTTGAAAACATCTCTAATACTTTTGACTTTTTTCTCACTGAAAATATTTTGGACTGATCAATGGCGCACATCAATTCAAGCACAGGTTTCCCAAGCTAAAAACAAGACGCTGTGAGCAAACACTGGGTTGCCTCTCTTTCTGAATTCAGA
>JAOBRB020265046.1:0-11451 GCA_027575285.2 Zoanthus pulchellus | reverse complement strand
TTTGTTCAGCTGTGACGGAGTAGTGCTTTGTTTCTGTGGCGGCACGATGAGACGAGTTCATTTCGTTTGTTAAGAGAGAATAACTGGGGTTGGCAGATTATAATAAATTTTTCTTTGAGTCAGAGGTTGCATCTTTTGCTTGAACAACTTATATGTAAAAATATACAATGTACCCTTCCGGTTACTACCATAATGGCTTTATGGCAGCTCCTGAACTTGGGCACAGGATGTTTAAAAACTCTTTATTTTAAATAAATAATCATTTTATTAAAATACTGTTTAATTATAAATATGTGTTTTAAATGATATAACATTTCTTTAGGTCACTGGTAATAGCAGGAATTACCAAGACATTGACTGTAATAAACAAACTGATTGTTGGGATGGAAACACTGCGTTTTCTATTGGAATATATGAAGAAAAACGAAAGGCTAATGCAGCCAATATTTACTATTAAAGGCAAGATAACCTTCAAACCCACATCAATTATTGTACTTCATGCCCTTAAGCCAGAGTTTAGTGATGATGGGAATAATCTTAAGGATGGAGAAATCGACATACACAAGAACTTTTGTGACTATGTGCAGGATCTTGAAATGACAGAAGGTAAAAACATAAGTAAATTACATAGCATGTATTAATTCTTAAATGCAAACAAGCTGTTAATCATAGATTAGCCAGCACAAACCTTAAATATAAAAAATGACTTTACTCGTGATAAAGTGATTTTCCATGAGTAAATATGGTAGGATTAATAATTAATTTTATCATATATATTAAATAGAAAAATAATTATATAAATCTATTGTAGACATCCAAATTATATGTTGTCATGTATTAATATTTTGTTGTTGAGGATGTTATTATTGTTACAGGTGGACTTTCAAGACTGTCCCAGTTCATAACTGGATCACACAGCTTCACGCCTCTTGCATAGGAGAAGACATAATAGTCAGATTTAAATATGGCTGCCCAGCTGGCTGTAGATGCAAGCCCACAGCTTCAACCTGCGAAGCATGTATCTACCTACCGGTGCACTATAAAGATAGCATGCAGTTTGAAGATTGTATGATTTCTGCCCTGGAGGAGGGTGTTGGTTTTGGGCTAGTTTGATTGCACATTAGTTTAATGAGCATGAAAATATGCTCATACAGAGGGTCCTGAAGGGGAAAATGTAATCCCAGTTCCTAATCAGATAATCCCAATTCCCAATGTATGTTTTATGAAAATCCCAATTCTTGATTCGAAGATAAAACAGCAAGACTCCATTTAGATTATAGATCCCACAGGAAGCCCAAAAATTCTTTATTTTTTTTTTATCTTTCAAAAATTAATTAACTCACAAAAATTTTTTACACCAATATTCAATTTGCAGCCATATTGTCCAAAATCAAGCAAATTAGAGTTCAAAAGAGAATAAATTGAGAAATCCCAGTGTCAATAGGTTGTTTAAAGGGAACCTCAGCTGTCCAACAATATCAATCTCATATTTTAAACTTGTATGTTTATCAGCAGTTCAAAGTTGACAATTCTCACTAAACAATTTGTTTTAATCACAGCATTTCCTATGGGCCACCATTTTGAAATGTGACGTGCTTGCGTTGCAGTGCCAGTCTCTACTCTTGGTAAAAACAATAGCAATGAACAAGGGCAGTCTGGCAAAGCAACGCAACTACGTCATATTTCAAAATGGCTGCCCAAGAGAAATTCAAGTAACCAAGCAAATCATTTAGTGTGAATCATACAGAGAGAATTGTCAACTTTGAACTGCTGATATACATAGAAGTTGAGAATAACTCTAATATGGGATTGATATTGTTGGACAGCTGAGGGTCCCTTTAAATCCCAATCCCAATAGAGAAAATTGTTTAAATTGTAAGAAAGTTAATTTGTCAAAATTATTTGGAGTGTATCAAAACTTTGGGACAAAAATAATGGAAATTAACGTCCTTGAATTTATGCACCTATCAATGCTAAGCCCCTGGTGGAGGCGGGGCCAGGGGTTGGGATTAGACATTTTTTTTCTTGTTATCTGTCAAAAGCCCCACCGCCGGGATGAAAAACTAGATCAACTCCAGTAAAATTTCCCTACCTGGGGATCTGTTTAGCGGCCAAATAGCCCAAGGTGGGACTCCAGACAGTGACAAAGTTGAATTTTCTTATCTCAAATTCACTGAAATATGTGTTTTTGTCCAAGGTTGTTGGGAAAGTAGATATATACAGTAGCACAAATGTAATGTAATATTCTAAATGGATTGAAAACATTGATTAATAAAATTCAAATATCAAGCAACACATCAAAAAGGATATCAACACTTAATATTCCCAATGTACCATCATTTATTACAATTCTACCACAACCAAGAGTCCATGTTATTTACATGCAAAAGTTCCAAACAAATGGCATTGTATTAAGCATCACAGCAGTTACATTGAATCCATGATAATTCATCATGTATAAATTGAAATGTTTACCTTGGCTACGCTTCACCTCGTTCGATCGATCACGCAGTTTAGAAACCTGTTGGGGGTTCTTCAAACACTTCAATGACCACACACAGGGAGCCCAAGAACATATCTTGAGGTTTTTTGCGTATGAAATCGAAACTTGCGTATTTTTATCAGGATAAGAAGTCTTGAATAAAAATCCAAGAGAGGAAATCATGGAAAGTGTCTCATTTTGCAGCAATCTGATCCATAAGAACAATTTTGTGACTTCGTAAGAACTAGATTTTCCCAAATTCGCGTTAATTTCATGAAGCGTTAATTTCCTATTATAAGATATATTGTACTTGCTGTGTTCTTCTCGTTTTCAAAAAGAACAGATTTCGTGCCTTAAAGTCATGTGACCCTTTCTTATTTTACAATGTGGACAAATATTGCCTATTACTAAGCAGACACTTTATCAAGGAAACAAAACAAATCCAAAAATGCCCTAATTTGCATAGCCAAGCCTTAAATCAACTGAGTGGTTTATTAAATCTAAAATTTTATATTTTTGTTGCTGTTTACATAATATTACATAATTTACAATATATTGTTACACACAGAAAAATACACCAAAATTAATGAAAATTTTCTGTGCATATTAATACATTTTCATTACACATAGTATGTATGTATTAAGTATGTATGTATTAAGTATGTGTATTAATAATTCGAGAATTAAGGTGTAATTTCCTTTCAACATGTTTTAATAATGTACTTTATTTACATTGATTGATTCATTGCCAAGGATGCGAGAATGTGAAAATCCCGAACGATCGAAATAAGTTGATCCGCCGAGTTGAAACTTTATGATGTTATACTAGTTTTTTTTTGCGAATCAATGTTTTCAGAGCAAAATTTATTGTGATTCAAAATCAACTAAAGAACAATTAATATTGCAGTTCAAATATTCCATGCTAATGTTTCAAGATGTTGAACAGTTTGACAATCTTACTATCGTGTTAGAGCTGGCATCAAGAAAAAATGTTTTTGAAAGTAAATGTATTTTTTTATGACTGTAGAGAATAAGAGAAAACTTTAAAGAGACAATCTAAACTTACTAAATGCATCTCTGAAAAAAAAGAATATCTTTGTATTTCATGTGCTACAACTAGCAACAGCTCTTGGAGTTACGCAATCCAAAATTTACAAAAATGCAAGATGTTACAACATAATAAGCGTTAGATGCAAACATGATTTTGTCAAAAGTACAGGTTTTGAGAGACAAAAGTTTCATCACTTTTTGTACTTATCCATGACTGTCCATTGGGAAAGGGTTCCCAAATTTCAGTGGTGATAGGCAGCAAAACTGTGAAGTTTGGCTCTCAAAACCTGTAATATTTAACAGAACAACCAAACATATCTTACAGGACAACAAAACATGCTATGGCTTGGCTGGGAATGAATACCTCTGATGGTACAGTTAAACATAGATTACAATGATTATGACAAAATATGTCGTCTTCTATAAGAAAAAGTCCAAGATTTCCCCCGACTCCTTTATTAAGGGCATGCCAATGTAATCAATTTTTAGAACAATTCAAATCCTTCAGCAGCTGTGCATGGAAACTGTAAATTTCATTTACCATAGCATAGTTGAAGTATTCTTGATAGTTCATGAGTTCATTACCTATTTCTTCAAATTGCAATTTCGGTTCCGTTTCCCCTATTTGCTGCTCTGTTACATTTTGTTTACAATGAAAACCATCAAAGCGTTCAGGTAAATAATACATGACATCAGATATTCCAAACACTGTTCCTTGATTTTCTGAACGACAAATTCTATGGATGTTCCATTCTGTTTTCACTTTTTCTAGTTCACTGGTAATAATAAGATGATTACAAAACCACAAACATTCCATGTGTAAGATATTTCCTAGGTCTAATATTCCAGATTTTATCATGTCTTTAAGAAAATTAATCCACCATCCTGCTCTTCCTCTCCGAAAGAAGGACCACCAACCTTCAATGCGCCGGTTTGCTGGTGAACTTCCATTTTTATGTGTCTTCTCACCAGCAAATAAATCATTACCACTTTGACGAAAAAATCATTGCATGGATGCCATTATCCTGTTTTCTGTTCCACAATTAGTTCTAGAAGCAGTGGACATCCTTTAGCTTTCTTTACACACTCCACATAAAAAGACGCTGGAAATTCAGGTTTATTGTTGCTTCTTCCAAGTTCAAGCCAAAGAATCTTGCAGCTATTACCGTCAATGACGGCTTTAAAATGTCATACCCTATAAAAAGAAATTAAATAATTATTTTGATAACCACTTGATATGAGTGCAATAGCAAATAAATAAAGCTTACCGTCCACGTGCAAACAGAAGTTCGGTCCGTAACTTACGTATTTTCTCCTAAAAAGGGTTGTGCGTCTTCTTTGCTCCACACCATTGGCATCTTTCATTATTCTACCAACAAGTCGTGGAGGAGCAATCAAGTTGTATTCCAGGCGAAGATAAAGCCACATTGCCCTGTAACCAAGAGAGCTGCCCGATCCGTTCAAATCATTGTTAATAATTGTTCTCAATCTGTCCTCATCCGTATTGTTTCTTTTCTGACCATAATCTCCGTTTTAATGTACATAAATTTATATCTATTCCATGATACTCTCTCAAAAATAGACGGAAAACTTCATTTTGAGATCCATTATGGAAGTAATGACTTATCGTTCCTCGAAGTTCCTTACTATCGTCCGCCATCTTACCGGATAAGACTAATTCATGCCTACTCCACTGGTGCCCATTCTCCATTTGCAAGTTTCGTTATAAAATGCTTTCACTCGTGCTCGCTCGTCAAGTAAAGTTCCATCAGCTCGACAGTTTTTTTGGCATGGGATACCTTCATCATCCCAACTGCTACTGGAATCCGAATAAAATTGTCATCTTCATCCTCATTACCTCTTCTGTTAAATAACGTTTCCTCCATGCTTTCTTATTGAAATACAACATCCGGTATAAAGTTTAAATACTGAAACTGATCTCTTATATTTGATGTAGTAGTGCGGTCTTGTTTTATGTTCGACTCAGCATCTCGTGTGTGTGATTTTTTAGTTGTCTTAAAGTTGATATTAGTATTTAGACTTTGAGATCGTTTTTATTAGATCTCAATCAAGTTTCCCCTGTTACATTTTTGGCTCCCAACATGGGGCTCGAGGAGTTGAGAATGGAGTTAAGCGACGAGGAGAAATTGCAGATCGAGCAATATACAATATAATGTATTTGCACATACAGTTCAAAAATAATTTTAAATTTATAACAAATGACCAAAAACTAGAATGCAGGCCGCATGTGATAACCTTAGGAGCTAATTGAAAACAGGTGGCCATTAAAAGTTAAAAATACAATACTAGGTCATATAGAAATGTACTATTTATATGAACTATTAAAAGAATGTAATGAAAAAAATATATAATGTACAGTAATAAGAAAAAAAGGTTAATACACCGAAAAAAATCGCTGTCTCAGGTTAATTTTAAAAGAGGATTCAGGTTGGTGTTTAAAAGATTCGTCTATTGTATTCCAAAGTTTAAGGCCACAAAATCTTTCATAAAAAAGACCATAATTTGAACGAGGTGCAGGTAGAGTGACGGATGTTTTGAAGGCAAGTCGTGTGTTATAGTGATCATTCCTGACAAGAACAAAGAAATCATTAAATTGCACAATTTCAAAATATTTCAGCGTGAGAGACTAGTAGCGAAACTCCAACACCGAAACGAGACTCAGGGGAATTCGGCGCGAATAATCAAAACAAACACACCACTGGAAACACTGCAAGGAAAGCCATGTGCGTTTAATAAATCAGGAATTCCCGGGTTTTTTTATGTCCATTGCAGTTTATTTTCGCATGTATCATGGTGAAGTATTGTGCTGTTGCTCTTTGCCGTTATGGGAGTAAGAAAAGACCGGATCTCAGTTATTTTTGCTTTCCTACAAGGCCCAGTGAGCGTAAGAAGTGGGACATTTTCTGTAAGCGAGCAGATAAAAAATAGAGATATAGAGACACTCAGCGACCCAAAAATATGTTCATGGCATTTTAAGAAAAGCAACATCGAGTTTTCCATTTTTGGTCGAAAAAGTGTACGTTCAGGCTACTATTCGACTATCTTTGATCAAACGAAATCAGCGAATACGGTTAGTTCACGTTCGAAGCGGCTTGCCGAAAGGAAGAGAAAGTGTGATGATCAACCGCAAGCCGAGAAAGCTTGTCTCCAAAGGCTCGATATTGAGGACTCCATCGAGACTTGCGTGGATGTTAGTGCTGATGCGACTTCAGTAAACCATGATCACGCGTACTTTTGCAGCAAGGAACATGCAACACCGAAAAGTAACACGAACGGCTCCGATACTACGCGTTTAAACAGTAAATTTTCTACGGCATGTCAAACAGACTTGACAGTATCTGAACTGGAAGAGTGTAGGAGGAAGAATAAGATTCTTAACGAAAAACTTGAAAACAAAAAGTATCTTAAAGAGAGCTTAACACCGAAGACATGATCAGGGATGATGAACCGGTTAAATTTTATACAGGCTTACCAAATCTTGCTTGTTTCAATTTAACCTTAGGGTTAAAGCAACCCTACACAAAAAAACATTAAATACTGGGACAAAAAAAGAATGGGAAGTCATACTTTCAAAATGACGTGTCTAAAAAAAGTCTGGAAAACAGAGAAATCTTTCTGAAAAAGAAGAGTATCTCTTGGTACTTTGCAGACTGCGTTTGGGTGTGCTAAACCGAGAGCTTGGGGACATGTTTGGTTTTTCTGAGGCTTCACTTTGTAAGATTGTGACAACGTGGGTACGCTTGCTGGCAAAATTTTTTGATGATACCTTACTTCGCTGGCCTGCACGTGAAGAGGTCAAGCAACAGTTTCCAAAGTCTTTCAAAAAATACCCTGACACCAGAGTCATCATTGATGCAACTGAATTTTTCATTGAGAAGCCCACATCCCCATGTGCTCAAAAGGCCACATGGAGTGACTACAAAACCATAATACACTTAAATTATTGGTCGGAATTCCACCATGTGGAGCTTTTATTTTCATCTCAAAACTGTGGTCAGGAAGCACCAGTGACCGGAAGATTGTCCAGGAGAGTGGTCTCATTGATCTTGAAAAGGGTGACCATTTAATGGCAGATAGGGGATTCAAGATAAGAGACCTCCTGGCAAGAAAAGGGGTGAAACTTAACATCGCTCCTTTTTCTAAAGGTAGGGTTTGCAAATTCTACATATCATACTAGCAAGTAAACAAAGACGAACTCTCCTTGTTAACTAACCCTGAACCCCTGTCCCCTCCCAAACACAAGCCACCACCTTGTTTACATTTTCAGTGGCAAATGTGCACTATTACTTGTTGCACCTTTTTGTTATATTACCATTATTCTAATTTTTTAAATTTAGGTTTTTTTGTTGTTGTTGTTTCACAGTGAAACAGCTGTCTAGAATAGAAAGGGCAACAACATCAAGCATTCCCAAAGTCCGAATACACTTTGAAAGTGCAATCGAAAGATTGAAAAACTTCCGAATCTTCCAAGGCAATATGCCATTCTCAATGGTGGGAATAGCTAACCAGCTTGTGATCGTTTGTGCTGCCATTTGCAATCTTCTACCACCACTAGCAAAATGAACAGAGAAATATTTTTGTTGTGGTTATTTACGAATAACACTTACCCGTTTAATTAAATTCAATTGGCTTCGAAGCTAAGCTAAGAGGAGAATAAACAAAACAAAACAAACAAACAAGCAACTCCACAATCTCAAAAATGCTTATTATCTTTGTGCTATTCCACAGCCTTTTCAGCAAATAATGTGACCTGTTTCAAAACCATAATTAAAAAGAAATCATTTCCTTGTAAACTACATGCATTATAACATGTTATCGTAAGAACAATTATAACATTTGTCACTGATTGGTAAAACTTCCAGTAGTGTCCACAATTTCCAAGTGTACTTGTGTTAATTTTGTACAAACTTCAGCTAAGGAGTTTCTTTATATGTAGTGTAAGAATTTCGGGAATCATATGTTTAGAATAAAATTTGTTCAGTTTAAAAAGCATTTCTTCCCATAAATACTTGTCAAACGAAACTTCTACAATTAAATTCCTTTGTTTGTGTAAATGACAAGGTCAACATTTGTGACCTTGGAGAAGGCCGTTTCCCCTTGTATTTGATAGTTCCATTTGGTTTCTTTTTTAAGTCTGTATGTTCCGTTTCCTTTGTAAATATACTCTACAGCTGCAATGTGTGGCATAAATGATCGTTTGGAATACAGACTTTCCACTTCAACCACTCTTTCCCACAGCACTGGCAGACTTGTATTCTATCTGGGCTAGAACCTACATGGGAAAACTTATGAGGCCACTTTCAAAAACATGCATTTCCTTGTGATCCTTTTTCAATTTTTTTGCAGTAGAGTTCCACAGCTATATCTTCTTTCTCATGTTCCCATACAAATTGTACTGGCTGCCTTTCAGGAGGAAGAGGGCAATATCCCAGTAGATCTTTAAGACTATTTTCTGGGCTGGTACTTTTCTTCAAATGACAAATCTTATAGAAATTTGAGCAAGTAATTCTGCCACACCGTTGTTCTTTCCAAAAGCCACAGTTCCCTTGCAACTTGGTCTTTTCAAATATCATATCTGCTTTATATTGATCAATTTTAATAAATGATAGATACTCATGACATATTTCTTCAGTAACATCAAAGGTTTTGCGGCTGTCTAATCCTTCGGATAATAGAAAGGCATCTCGAAGTTCAGCAATTGTATTTACTTCAACAGCAACACACTTGTCATTTGAAACAATTGCCGTAACTTCTTGTTCATTTACTTCCACAAGTACCTGTGGAAGTATTTGAAGAATGACTGCAGATGATGCATGTTGCTGTAACCCATCTTTGAGTTGATTCATAAATGACACAGGGTCAAGTTCAATTGACCTCGGATCAAAAGCTGTTGGCTGCTTAAGTGTTTCCTTGTCAGTTTTGCCATACTCAGCCTTGTAGATTTTCAAATTGTCAAGAGGGCAAGACTTTTTTTAGGTTTTGCTCTTGGTTTCCAATTGCAGGTTATTATGTACAGTTATCTCAATGTCAAATAGCACCGCGGCCTTATGCCTACATGTCTCATCAGCCGTGCAATGTGGATTGAAAAAAGGGGTATTAAAACAAATATTAATTCAAATCTGATAAGTCTACTCTTAGACAAAATTAGAGAGGTAATAGACTATCCAATGGCTAGACTTTTCTGCTAAATTCTCTGTTACTCTGACAACATGTGAACAGGTCTCAGATACATGTAAGCACGAGTTCACTGTAAGTTACTTAATGCTTGGATGAAAAAATAGAATGGAAAGCATAAAAGCACACGTCCTTACCCCCCTGTTTCAATGCGAGTTTAAATGAAGAAACATTCCTATGAAAATTACTTCAATTTGCATGAAAATGAAACTGAATGCACCACGAATTGTGCCATTAACTTTCAGAACAACAAAGCCATGGTAGGTATCTTTTCCCTCTCCAGTCTTAGACCTTTCTGTTGGTTGCACGCAGAATTTGATCAGAACATAAGACTTGCCTGGAACTTTGTGTGTTTTCAAGTCCATAACTTGCCCATCCTTAAACAACCGATACTTGAACGACTTCAGATTTTCCGCTGAATATTCATCTGCCTTACCAAGCAGATAGTTGCAGATGTCAGGAAACGATACCTTCGGAAACAACGACAAGTTTCTACTCCAGTTTAGCACCAAAACTGGATTGGGCAAAAGACCCTCGCCTGTTACCAACAGTTCCGCAATTAAAGTGTTCATATCTTCACTTTCGCCAACACAAACCTTCGCTAATTTCATTTCATAAGCATTAACCGCTAGCTCAACTACTTCGGGCTTTCTCTTATTCTTTCCATCACTTGAAATTTGAATTCCTCTTTCTAAAAGATACGATCGCAACCAAGGCAGCTTTTGCCGCTTTAAATACACACGATTCTTTTGATCTCCTCATTCTTTTGATAGTTCCATTTCCAATACTTCGGTTAACGCTGGTTTAATTTATTCCCCTGAGCCTCGCTTTGATGGGTAAAATTCAACACCAGTCTCCCGCGTTAAAATATATCGAAATTGGGCTATTGATTTGGGAGGATTCCATTATGAAACTGATGAAACAATTAAAAAGTGTATAGGCTGACAATGTCTGGTAATTTGAGTAAGCAAAGTTTTTTGAACGGGCAAGTGGTATGTGCCTGAAAGTTAGAAAAAAAAAATTACTCGCCCTTTTTTTGTAAGGTTATAAGTGGAGTCATATTTGACACATATGTGCTACCCCAGGCCGCTATACCTTATAATTGAATAGTACATTTGAGTAAGTGTATTAAGAGGAACAAAATGACGTAGTTTAGACAAGATACCAATACTTTTATATTTTTTTTTATAACTCATGTATATGTTGTTTTCAATTGAAGTTGCAATCAATAATTACACCCAGGTATTTAGTATACTTTTTTCTTCTAGCAGATTATCTTTAAATTTGAGTAGAAGTGCAGAAATGATTTTCTTTTGAGTGGGATGAAAGGTTACAAAATTAGATTTATCAATGTTTAGTGATAGTTTATTAATACATAATACATAACCAGTTATTTACACTAATGAGTTGATTATTTACTATGACCTCAAGACATTTAAGGCTTTTATTTGAGCAGAATAAATTTGAGCAAAAAGGTGAAAATCTAAGCCTTGAGCAAAATTACTAAAATCATTAATGTATAAAAGGAATAACAACTGGCCTAAAACTGATACTTGTGGAACACCACAAGTTATAGATTTCAGATCCGAAATTAAATTGTCAATGGATACAAATTTATTGGAGTAATGTATTTTTTCTATATTATTAAATTCTATCAGTAATCAAAAGAATTGCATGAGATGTAGAATGTTTCGATCGAAAACCAAATTGCCGATCAAAAAGTA
>JAOBRB020264715.1:0-11453 GCA_027575285.2 Zoanthus pulchellus | reverse complement strand
TTATGTAAACACGGAAACCATTTTATATTTCTTTTATAAAATAACTAACGAAAGAAGATGGAAACCGTGTTTACATATTCTATAATGTAAAACGGTTTTTCAACCAATTAGAACGCGCGTACCATTTAAATTATTTTATAAAGTAAAATTTTGGTCGGAACTTAACCTGAAACAAAACTTTGACCTTTAGTTAACTTTAAATAACTTTACTGAGCTATCATTTGCATGTCCGCATTCCTTGCAATTTGTGTACATTTCTGTTGCTCGTAATAACAATAATTGCAAATTCTAAAATCGTGTTCATGACGTCTTGTCAAATATTTCGAAGTTTTAAAACTAGTTTGTTGCTCACTCTTGCTGGAATATTATTGTTTTCAGATGTAAGTACAGGCGATAGGAGACGCGATATTCATATTATGAAATAATCATCTTTACCTAGTCTGTTGAATTAGTAATTAACAACGTTACTAGATTTAAGTCTGTGCTTTTCCTGTTTTAGCAACTGGAAAATTAAAAAAATATTTGAATATCTTTTCCAAAACTAGGACAATACTTTATTTCGTTTAGAAAATAAACAAACAAGAATAAACAAACTCGCCCACATCGATACGATTAGCTTTTAAAAGCGCTGATCATGTACCACAAATATTGTAACTTAAACGTACAAAAGTAAGCTTCCTTTTGATATCTTTGGGTAAAAGGAGGGAAAACCACTTTTCGAATAAAAGCGAGGGTAAATTACGCTCATGTTAAAATTCATAAGTCACTTATTATCTAGAAAGTAGTGGTCCAAAAACATACATATGGCGTCCCATGCACAGAACACAAAAATTAATTTGTTTACAGCATATTTGTTAATTCAAACTGAACGTAAACAGAACCTTTATTGCATTATTGCACGATTTATCAAGCACAACATTTATTTTCATATTTCATTTACGATCAGCCATAGTTGGAATTTCGTCCGACGTTAGCAATGTTTTGGTCGGTCAATGTCTGATGACCGCCACTTATTTCCAGCCCTTTGCTGTAATTGCTTCCTTGCTAGATATCAGATATTTAAAGCTTTAAATATTATGTTGATAACAATGTAAAAAATGGTTAAAAATGCAAAACTTGCTAGTTAGCTAATCTTTATATAAGAGATTTCTGTTATATCCCTTAATTACTTTCTTATGAAGTTGATTTGTCTTGCCTTGTGAATATTTTGAACTGATTTACAATATTTTAAGTTACTAACAATTATCTAATTATTTTTTGTTGTTGTTTTTCAACAACTGGGACCTGGCCGTTTATTTAATTTTGGGTATTCTAGAGGGGGCGCTTAATAGATAAGATGCGTCTCCTGGAGAGAAGCGTATATTTTTACAATCGATATTTTACACCTTTAAAGTTTTCCAGCCAACAAAACTACTTGCGATTTGTGCAGTTTAACAAAACAATGCCAAGTAACTGTAGCGTCAGTGTGCAAGTCGTGAAGACAAGTCAAAAGTTCTGCACTTTATTCATTGCAATCCTCGGGTAATATATATATCTCAACCGATGACCATGGTAACTATTGCAAGTGAACAAAAAATGTTATCGAAATTAAGTGACGAAGATGTAAACCTCGATGTCTATATTTCATTTATTTCATCAAAATCGTCGTCAACGAGCGGCATGTTCATCTCATTCGATTTAGTTTGCTTCATCGATGACTAAATCTGTAATGTCCAAAAATGAGCTTGGACGATTTGGCTTCTCCGGTAGAGAAAAATGTTTGATTTGGCTCTAACTGAAGATCCTACTTTGATCTGGGCGTCTGTTGGATACGAGGCGTTTAATAGAAAGTAGGCGTTAAATAGATAATTTACTGTACCAAGTTATTTAACAATTTCTCAGAGTGTTGAATCAGTTAAAGATGTTTACGGATGCATATAATGCCCCAGACTCGACTACTGTAGTTTTCAATTACTTCTGGAGACCAAGCATTCTAATAATTTAAAATAATTTATGCAAAATGAAATTGTCACATACATAAAGTAAATTTGAAGTCAGAAATAAATGTTGTTAATGTAAATAGTTTGTTATTCTGTTATCGTAGGTGCAAGAATATATTTCAGTACAACCCATGTTAGGAGTCAACTAGGGCGTCCTACGGGATTAAACCTCCTACATGTAAGGATGCCGCCTGGGTATGCACCATCATCCACACCACTGAGACCATCACAGATACATGCCGCATTCTACAGACAAGGTATTGTACAGCTTTTAATTTTAATGTTCATTTTGGAAATACCATTTGAACTTGGACCAAAATAGGTGAATATCTTTCTCTTGAAAGAACTTAATTTTTAAAGATAAAGTTATGTGCTGAATATTTAAGCTTGTATACAAAGTATCAGGGCTTTCGATTATTCACGTTTTTGACACACAAAATTGTGGAAAATCCCCTTTAAAACAAAGATATTTTTGAGAATACCTTCAGAAATCCATTCAACTGTTTGAATAACCTATCTGTAAATACCCTCTTCTGTGTGGCTGAAATTTGCTGCATTATATGGCAGCCATAGAAAAGTCAAACTACTTTAAGATTTTTGTGTAATTGCCACGAGCAATGGTTATTTTTTGTGAAACAACATTCTAACAAAATACAGTTGTGTATTTGGTACATAAAAACAATGCATGTAAGATGAGGTTATTCATTAAACCACAGTTAAGTACTTGATATTCATCAACAGGGAACAGACTTCAATTATCTAGTGGAAGTACGCAATGAATCTTTGAATTTCGCTTTTGCTATTTTCGCTTTTTTTAAAGTTTGCTTTCACATTTGCTTTTAAAACTGAATTTGAATAGTAATTTATAGTTTCATTCTTTATCCTTAGTTTATTTGTCCAGCCTGACAGTTATTATCTATTGTGTATTTAATGCTAAATCTAATTAATGTAACCCATGTCAATAAGCCTTTGGCTTCTTTTGGGTTTCCTTGCCATTTTTTTTCATTATTTATTGATGTAAATTTATAGCCTTTTAGGCAAAATCAATAAAATGAAAAATGAAATGAAATTAACTTCGTCCAGTTTTACAATTTATAGTTGCCAGATGAAGTTATTGTACCCCTTATGTTTCAATAAAAATGGGGAAACCTGAGTATGTGCTTTGTCAAACTGATATGATTATAAGACCAATTATAGAGTAGGACCTGGATTAGTTAGAAAAATTATTCAAAGTCATGGTATAGTTCTGTAAAGTCTTGGAGTAGTTCCTTGAAAGTCGTGGAATAGTTCCTTGGAAGTCGTATAATAGTTTCTTGGAAGTCATGGAATAGTTCATTTAAAGTTGTGGAATATTTTCCTGAAAGTCATGGAATAGTTCCTTGATAGTCTTGGAATAGTTCCTTGAAAGTCGTGGAATAGTTCCTTGAAAGTCGTACAATAGTTTCTTTAAAGTCATGGAATAGTTCCTATAAAGTCATGGAATAGTTCCATTAAAGTTGTGGAATATTTTCTTGAAAGTCACGATATAGTTCCTTAAAAGTCGTGGAATAGTTCCTTGAAAGTCTTGAAATAGTTCCTTGAAAGTCTTGGAATAGTTCCTTGAAAGTCTTGGAATAATTCCTTGAAAGTCATGGAATAGTTCCTTTAAAGTCGTGGAATAACTCAAAGATTTTCACATCCAGTAAGCTGTAAGTCTAATTTCATGTTATGCAATGCTTGTTCCGCAGGAGTTACATTAATGTCAGGATCGGAGACGGAAGACCGAGACGTGTTATGGGGAATTAGCCCGGACCCATTTCCATTTCAGTCACCTCTGAAGGAAATGCAGGTTAGCCTCGTGAACTGAGAACGAACAACTTGTAAATTCAAAGATAATTTAGATTATTTGTAAGCAGTCAGTCTAAAAGCTTTTTCTTTGGTTTCTATTTTTAAAATCGTTTTTAATTCTTGGCACTCGTAGAATCAGACGGTTTGTTCTGCTACTAGGATACACCATACTCGTATTACCTTTTTAAAACTTATCATATTTTCTGTCTATTTCTGACATTTCATTTTATAAATATAATTTTTCATTCAGTTAATGTTGTATTTTTGTTTATATAATAGTTTGTGTATAATTTGTAAGTTTTGATTGGCCAACCAGGGTGACATGAATGACGCAAGTAATGTGATTGACTGTCATCAGTTGTGAGAATTTATAGTTTTAAAAAGTCTACATACAGTACCCGCTTCCTATTTAGTCTTTTAAAGTGCCTATCAAGTGAAAAATGTTTTTTTAGTTTTCTGAAAAGATCGTGATAAGAAAAACAAACAGACAGAATTTCAGAGTTAAATTATATTGCAGAGATGTTACGCGTCTGGAAAGATTCGAGTTCTGTGGCTAGTCATTAAGATGCAAATTAGCATATGTCACGCATCATTTTGTTTGCTTCAGTGTAGAGAATGTGTAAGAAACTAATTAAAAAATATACTTTTTCAAGCAAAGAAATTGTTTAAACCTAATGAAATGTTTTCTAAATAAAGATTAAGTAATTTTCTTGTAACAACTCGAGTTTGAATTCCTTGCAGTAAATCAGAGACGAGATATGAGCAAAACTTGCTATTTTCTCTCTTTTCTAACTTTCTTTGCTAACCGGCGCTCAAGGCTGGGACTGTTTTGGTCGCCATGGTGACTAAAACTGCTCACTTTCTTCCTTGCGATTAGTTTTAAGACCAAAAACAAAAACTGTGGTTTTCCAAAAAATTGGGCTTTCCCAAGGCGATTTACGAAGAACGCTAAGCTTGGGGCACTGTTAACAGGAGATAAGAAACAGAATTGCTAGAAGCAGAACTAGTCTTATGTACATCATTTTTGTCAATACATATTCTGTTCTTTCTATTTGCCAGGTGGACATTAGTTTAGAGGGTAGAACATGGGCCATGGCTGAGGTGCCAGACATGATGTCAAATCTTATCCGACCCAGCCCTGTAATATCAGACACGTGGCCGTACCCCCCAGCGGTTGTAAAACAGCATTTTCTCCCACCACGCACCTTTGTTGTTCTCAGTGCTCAGGTTGGTAACGGCTGCATGAAATTTGCATTCATTGAGATCAGTATAAGCGTACTAATTTAGAACAAATATCTTCTTCCAAAGGTTTTCATTTTCATCCAGTTTTGAAGAGATTCAAATATTTGTGCAACCTTTTTCCCACCTAAGCAAACTCAGCTTTCCATCCGGAGTAGGCAAATGAGTACCAGTGTTTTCTGGGTGGTAACCTGCGATGGATTAATGTCCCGTCCAGTAAACGTCACAGACTCTCATTTGCTAAACACTATGTACACAAACCGAAGATAAGCATTGACTCTATGGGCTACTCTGCTGGTGAAAGATTTTGTTTTTTTCTCCTTTGTTCTAGGGAAGTTGTCTGCTGACAAGTTATCGACCTGTAGAACAACTACGGCAGCTGTTGATTTCAAGTAAAGGTTTCGATTCTGAAGCTGTCCAGTCATTCTTCAAATTACACAAGGTACGGTACCATATGTTATCGTTTTCTCTTCTGTTTTATTTTGAGTACTGAAATGAAAACCGTTTTTGTAAGTTCAGTCTAAAAATTATGAATTTACATCTTTGAAAGATAGATATGAAAAAGAATGTTTCTTTAAGCAGTCAATTAGTTGCGACAAAATGAACTCGAATTTTTTATTAATACTTCTAGCTTCGCTTTGTGCATTAATAAAATTTCCCATTCGTTGCTTCGCCAGTGCGTGCGTGTATTCTTAAACAAGCTGCTCACTTTAGTCTCTAACCCTCAATTAACTTACGTTTGTTATTTTCTGTTAAGGAGGATCAAGCGTGTGCAATCTGCCTCGTATTGGCTTGCTCCATGCAGGCTACCGAACAGCAGGTGAGATTGATAAACTGTAATTAAAGTATATATATAATAAATAATTAGAGAAAAAAGATATCATGAATCGAGCTATAAGGGAAAAGGGAGCTGGAGAGATCGTTAGCAAATTTGGGCAAATCTGGCTGTCTATATTTTAGGGGAAAAAACTAGATCAATATTGGATTGATAATGATGATGACGACTATGTTTTCGATGACGATGATAATGATAATGGTGATGATGATAATAAGGATGATTTTGATTATGATGATGCTGATGTGCTATTGTTTATTTTATGGATGCAAGAACCTAAAATCACTAATGTACGACGACAGACATCGATAAGATGTGGGAGTGAGGCCAAGTCACTCACTCAGCCGAGTGATTAACGTATGCATTAAACTAAAAGCTTAAAGAAAAAGCCATTTCTGTTTACCAAACATGGCTCGAACCTAGGTCTGTTAATCATTCATATTAAATTAAATGAAATTAAATAATTGAGGATTCAATGGAACTGAAACCAGTTGTAGAATTGCACATAATTTGGGCATCCTACTGATGAACAATAACTGTTTTGATATTTTTTCAGCAGCATTATAGTTATGTCTGTTCAGGCATCTATTCCCAAGTTCATTTTCTAACTAGCCGATGCACTAATCACTAGGCTGTGTCGAAATTGATATAAAAACATTGCTTAGTCAGTCATCAGTCTCGTTCCCAGAGCCACGATCCTTGTGGTGAACGCCACGAATCGAGAGCTCAAGCAGGTTCTAACTGAAGAACTTGTTTTGATTGGCTATTGAAATACAAAAAAGCGGAATTCACAAGGTTATAAAGATGGCTGATAAAAGTCGAACACCGACAAAATGATTCTCGTGGCTTAGGAAACTTTGCAAAAGTAATATTATTTTTAAAACCATCCTCTAGATTCGTTTGGAAGACTTGTTCAGTTTATAATCAAAGGTATCCTGTTGTAAGCTAGTGGAGTAATTAAGACTGACTTTATCAGAGAACTGTTCTATCTTGAATGTTGTTCATTAATATATTGTACGCGTGAGCAACCACAGGTACTGGTTTGCCGAAGTCATGTACCGAACATCGAAATATCACCTGACATATGGAGCGTCTTTCAGTGGTAGCCAAATAAGAGAATTCTTAACGACCACTTTTAAAACGAATGGATGAATGCACCAAACGATTGGAAATTGACTACAAATTTTCTATTATTTACGCCTGACATCCTGATTTCACAAGTGTTCCGATAGCTTTCCACGACGCCTGACATCCTGATTCCACAAGTATTCCGATAGCTTTCCACGCCTGGCATGCTGATTCCTTTAGTATTCCGATAGCTTTCCATGACGCCTGACATCCTGATTCCACAAGCATTCTGATAGCTTTCCATGACGCCTGACATCCTGATTCCACAAGCATTCCGATAGCTTTCCATGACGCCTGACATCCTGATTCCACAAGTATTTCGATAGCTTTCCACGAACTAAAAAGGATTCTCGCTTGTGATGATGATTTGCTATCGCGTATATGTATACCTGCTATGTTACGTAAATTTTGAATGTCGTCTTTTAGAAACAGAGATACTAGTTAAGTCCATTTCAGTATTTTACTATCCAAAGTTGCTAGTAAAAATAGCTACCGTTAAAGTCAAGCCCTTACTCCTTGTATATGCCTGTTTGAGAATTGTTCTTTGAATGTTTTAGGTAGCTGAATGGGCAACCAGAGCTTTTTTCAAATACGGCGGAGAGTCGCAATATGTTTGCCAACCCCAAACCAGGGGGGATGTTGTAGATTCAGGAATGAATCCCTCTGGGAGCGATGGTAGCTACCTGCAGGGAAGCCCAGGTCAGAGAGGAAGTCCTTGGGGAAGCTTTTTCACAACTATTACTGGTAGAGCTGCAGCTGAAAGGTTAGCCTCAGATGGTCGCTACGAACGAAATTTTAATTTAAAAGTTAAGTTAGGGACGAAACTCGTACCGTTGGTTAAATAGTGAAGAAGAGTTTTATAAGTGTATGCATAATGCCGGTTGGAATAGCCTAACTTTTTGTGGAAAGTTCAAAATAAATCATGATAGATTACTGAACTTAAATCAATCAGTAATCCTCCAACGGTCCAAACTGCTTTTAAAAGTTTGTCTTTGTTGAAGAGGAAACTAGTTAAGAGCGCTGAGGGTTTTAGACGTTAATTCTTCACTGGCGTAAAAATGATTTCAAAGTGAAAGGTCAGGTCCAACTTTCGATAACTGTTTAGAAACATCGATGCAGATAAGACAGTCTAACTTGCTACATATGCAAAGCAATAGAGGATATAAGTTGTTAAATCAATTTTTCAGTGTAAAACTTCGCTGTAAACATAAATATTTGCCCATCAAAACCTCAAAAACTAACCATTGTGGTTTTCCTTTTTTTGAAAAAAAAAATACCCTTGGATGGCTTTTTTTCCAGATGTTCTTAATTTTCGAAATGGGCTTTAGAGATTTTGTGAACTAAAGAGGCGTTTTTTAAACGATTTTTGTAAACTTCAACTTGCTTCTTCTGTTGCAGTGCTGCTACTGGAAGTCAAGGGGCGGCCTATGCTACATCAACACCTCACCCTGGGTTAGGGAGCACTGGACGTGCTGTGTTCAGGCCTGAAGTTATGAAATCAGGGAAACATGAAGGCTTGTGTCTGTACATTTCTAGGATTCTGGGGTAAGACAGTTGATTATTTATCCTTGTAGTAAAAGGTTTTAGTTTTACGAAAACATCGTTATAGGAAAGACAAGCAGGCCAAATTTGAGACGGTGAAGATGATGCTACGCCTCAAGGAAGATTTGAATTCTGTTCCTAGCTATTAAGATGCAAATTAGTAAATGTTACGCATCATCTTGTTTGCTTCAATACAGAGAATATGTGTGTGGTTAAACAAAAAAAAAGCAAATTTATTAAAGTACGTAAATTCTAAATAAAAATTTAAAATCATTCCTTACAACAGCTTGAGATTACAAACAAATCACGTCATAAAAACGAGAAACCTGTACTTTGGATGCAGAATAAGCTAAATAATCATCGGTGCAAAACCTGTAAATTTAGCTTGCTATTTCGCAGAGTCATTTTAGGCAAAGTCTTTGAAATATTTAATTAATACTTATGAATTGATCTCTTGAGAAATGTAAAAACTGGTTTCACTTCATAGCCACATTGAAAAAGTAACTTTGCAGCGTATGTTTGATGTTTCCTGACCTTTTTCCTTATTATGGTGGTTGAATTCACCCAATATTTTTTAATATGCCTTCTGGTTAGCCTAGTTGGTAAGGCGCCAGTCTATTGTGCGGGAGGTCTCGGGTTCTAATCCCTGCCGGACCAACACACAGGGTCTTAAAATAATTGAGGAGAAAGTGCTGCCTTTGCTATAACATCTGCAAATGGTTAGACTTTCACGTCTTCTCGGATAAGGACGTTAAACCGTAGGTCCCGTGTCCCCAATTAGTTTATAAAAAGCTAAAGAAATAGACACGTTAATAAAGTTATTAGACTTATATACTTATATAATATGCGCCACATGAAATCTGTACCTGTGGTTCCGTTTGTTTTTTGGGTCTGCTTGGCTTTTGAAGGTATTGTACAGCTGATATCAGCGGTAGCTACCTTGTCTTGTGTACGAGTATTGGAAATGTAACTAATAACCACAGGTTGCCCTAGTAGACATTCATTGAGCTATAGAAGTTAAAACCGACGACTGAAAGAATCAAGATCTTTATTGCTGTATTTATTTGACGAGTCAAAGATTCCTGTATCTGTATTGGTCAGTTTAGCCCTGATGTGTTTGGCTAGAGTTTTTAACTTCTACAAATGTTCACGGTAGAAGTAAGATTAGATATTACGATTTTTATGTCGTGATGCCGGGTTCAACTTCACTGCGCAGTACAAAGGCTGTTGTAACTACCGCGAGGAAGAAAAATTTTAATTGATTTTATTTTTTGTCATTACAGTCACAAGCACAAAACCTTTTAAACATACCAAATCCACACCTGATATATACACTATAAGTTTTGTGTATTCGTTTTCACCAAAGCATGTTTAGCCCACCAAAACGTTATTTATTTCCGAACAATGTTACTAGTCTACCAGTTAAAGTACCTGGTTAGTTTTAAATATACGATTTGCGTTGATCTGTAGGCCCATCTGGGATGGACGTCTTGTTGAGGAGATTCAACAATTTGGACAGCAGGATGGAGAACAGGTGAGTTGAGTTTTTTCTGTTACTGGTGAAACATTTGCCGTAATGAATACGCTACCCCCAGGACATCGCTCAGAAATGTGACACAAAACTCTACAAATTTGCATTTTAATGACCTGGTAGTGTAATGTGAGACATATGTTGTGGTTTGAATTTGCACTTTAGATTGAAATTTTCAAACCAGTTTAAATTTTTTAAACTAGTTTAAATTTTTCAATGTAGTTTAAATTTTTTAAAGCTGGTTTAATTTTTGTATAACGGGTTTGTGGTTAGTCTTAAAAAAGGCCTTTATTTTAATTTGAGAGTGTCGAAGAACTGATTGGAACATTCCTCCCTCGTATTCCTCCTACTACCCCTCTCACTCCCCACCTACCTACCGACCATTTTCTATTTACATTTTTTTTCTTTTACTTCTACAACCACTTTCTACTTATCTCTTCTGTTTTACTTCTATTTTTTTCTTTTATTTATTTTCTTTTATACCCCCTTTTTTCTCTTCTTGGTTATACCTTCTTATGCCTCAACACTATTTTCTTTTTTAATTTGGAATACCCCAAGATTTGAACAACTGATTTTTGGATTTGTCGGGATCTGTAATCCTGCTTCATCCCTACTTGACCACGCAAGCAACCGCTTCTACCATATCAGTTTTTCTAGGTATCACTAGTTACTGGTCTGAGAGTGATATGAGAAGAATTAACTTGTTTGAAAAAATAAACTGGTTCAAAAAAAATAAACTGGTTTAAAAAAAATTACCAAAAAAAAAATTAAAATCACAATACGTGCACTTAAAGAGTTCTCTCAGCAATGAGTTTCGTCCATACTATTTAGAGGATTTACGAATGTAAAATTCCTACCAATGAGGAGATTCAGAATTCTGCCATGGCCATCCCATTTAAAAATGTTAGTGACATGCCGAGTGTCTGACCTGAGGATTTCCTGTTGCAAAAAATAACGAATCCGTCTGCTCCTGTCACTTTTTAGTGGGCAGTCGTTGACTTTAAAGTTAAATGACTTTTTGGCTTCACCTCATGCTCTGAATTGCCCGAAGACGACCAAAGACGTTTAAACATTCAAAATATTTTAAAATTGTTACTTAAACTACTTAAACCTGTAGACATGAATTTATTAAAGTAAAAGGACTTAAAAATATTTTTGAGAAGGAGTCTGTAACAGAAACTGGGGGATGTTTTGGATATTTCCCTTAGCTAAGACCAAATATAAAGAATACGAAATACTAATGAGTCACTAATTTGCATAGCTACATATAATATTTCAGTGCGAATCAAGTTAAGAGTCGCTTGTTTGGATACGTACATAAATACTTTTTTGTGAATCAAATCAAGTCCTTCTGCTTCTTAGTTAGGTTTGT
>JAOBRB020264604.1:0-11453 GCA_027575285.2 Zoanthus pulchellus | reverse complement strand
GCCAGTTGTTTATTGCCTATACGTAGTGAGATTTACAACTGTATTTAAAAAAAAGAAAATAAAGTTTCCATTATTATTATCATCATTATCATCATTATTACTATTTTAATATTGTTATTAGTACTAAAGTGCAGACTTGTAAAACGCAAATTATATATTTCCAGACATCCAGTTTCCATTTGTGTTGCGGACAATGGTGGCAACTAATTGGGAACCATTTGAAAGCCATACCACGAATCGGTTTTTTGAATCATTTATGCCATACCACGAAACAGCAGATGCCATTTGAAAAAAAGTCGATGCCATCTCAAGTCATGTGTAAACTTTGGACCCGAACACTGGAAACGACCATATTGTACAAGTATCCGGAAGCCTAAAAAAGCATCGCTCGAGCATAACTGCTTGGTCATGTGTGGAAGCTTCGCGCAACGTTAATTTAAAATAGCGTATCACTGATGAAGGCTTAAGTATTGGCCGAAACGTCTGGTAAAAATAAAAAAAATATCAAGAGAAGTGGCAAACTTTTGTTATATAAAATATGTATATATATGTTATTTGTTATAATCTCATATCTTTGATAAATGTTGTATACTTATCCAATTACATTATTATTAGTATTGGCACCGCTGCAGATGCCCGTTTCAAGACTGGTTTTTGCTAGCGACGGAGTCCGAGTTGGAGTCGAAGTCGTAAAAACAATTATGACCTAGTGAAAATATAAGATTATAGTCGGGAGCGGAGTCATAAGCTTGACGGAATCAAAGTCGGAAGAATCAGGACGTTTCCACTTTCTTCCGACCACGCTTATGACTCCGTCACTTATGTAAACTAGTGCAAACTAGATTGTCGGAGTCAGAAGCAGAAGCGGCAGAACCAACCAATGACAATCGCAGTTCTCAGACCTTTCGAGTAAAGTCCAAATAATATGGGTCTTGGATTCAAACATTGTGATTGGTTTATTTTTCATCCTCTGCTTCCGACTCTGCGGACAATGAAGTTTTCACTGGGTCATAAGCGACGGAGTTTTAAGCAGGATTGGTATTCTGCTTCCGACTGAGACAGTTTGATTTTCACCACATCGTATTATTCTGCGCTTCTGATTCAGACTTTGATTTCGACTCCGTCGCCGGCAAGTGAAAACCAGTTTTTAGCGTAAAAGCCTAATTTGCTATGCTGTAGTTTCGGAGTTTTATTGCGTTAGGAGGTATACGACTTATTATTACATAGATATGAGTGTTTTACATAAAAATAAGCCACTCGTAGATTTATAGAAAACTACATCTGGGATGACGAGCGAGATATTTTCCATATCATCACTAGATATCGTTGAAGTCATTCCTTTGTTTTTCCTTGAAATTCGTCTAGTTTTAATTTCTTATTCTTTTTCGAAATACTTATATCTATGTAATAAAAAAAAAATTAAATGTTTACTTGAACATGCGAAGTTTATCTTGGAATAGGAAAAATATTTTATTTTCATTTTTTTTCTCACTCACTATTGAAGATGAGCTTTATGTTCGCGCCACTTTGTATATCTTCTCTCAATATGGAGAGGATAATACATGATGACGCGAACTTTATCTTCAAGTTGTAAAAAATATTTCACGTGTAAGTTCTACGAGAAGATAAACTTCTTATATTCAAGCCAACCTTTTTATAAGATAGAATAAATAGTTTTAATTTAAAACTTAATCTTGTAATTTACGTTCGCAATGTGCACAGTAAAGACACAAAGGCACCGCTTCGCATTTGGCATATCTACTATTGCCCCAAATGATATGCATGTTAAGCTGAAATTTCCTCAGACTATATGAGCACTGTTTTTTCAATGCCTAATTGTGTTTTTTTTTTCAAGCCACTCAGAGAAATAACAAATTTAGAACAAACTTGGGGTCAAAACTGGTAAAAAATATTTCACGTGTAAGTTCCACGAGAAAATAAACTTCTTATATTCAAGCCAACCTTTTTATAAGATAGATACAAGTTTTTTGAAAATAGAAAGAGCTAAACGAAAAAACAGGAAAAATAAAGGAGTTATGTCAACAATGAACAATATCTTCACTAGTGAGGATATGGAAAATATCTCACTTGTATCCCGGATGTAGTTTTACATGAAATCTACGAGTGGCGCACATCTATGTAATAAAAGACATAGTTTTGTTATTCTTAATTTTTCTCTTCCTCGAACTAAACGTTTTGCCTAAATGTTCATGAAAAAGGAAGTTAAATTGGTCTGGCCTACAGTATGGTTATCAAGTTGCTCTGACGAGAGTTAAGGTTCAAACTACTATATCATCTAAACAATAACATTTCTTTTACCGTTTCGAACTTGAGTTGATTACATAACGCGTATCACTACCCGCAACGAACAGTTTTTTAATTTTTTTTTCTCATAAGTGAGTCAGCTGCATGTTGTAATTGTTATCATAAGACATGCATTAATTACAGTTCCACAATAACTAGAACGTCTAAATTAGTATTTGCTTGTGGAGGAAGGTTTACCATGTTTCTAAGTGCGTTGAACTTTAGGCGTTAGAACTTGGATTTCATTCCGTCTGTACAGAAAAAAAATTCTTTTTGAAGATAAAAAATCGAAAAGGGAAGTGTGTTACGTATTACATATCTTTACACTTATCATGTGTGATAGAAAAGGTAAAACAAAACTACGCGCGTGACACCATCAAGCTTTGACCATTAACATGTTGACTTGAGCGTCCGTACAGGAGTAGCAGCGAGTTACATATATAGCTGGGACTTTTTTTATAGATTTGCATAAAAGTCGTGAAACAATGCACAACCTTTTTTTGAAATCCTACAGCCTGCTTTCCGCGGTTGGTTTGTATATAATACCTATCCATCCGCATTCAAAGTTTACCAGTTTATGGAAATTGCCTTCTACTTTAGATTTATAGAATTAAGCCAATTGTTTGCTATTATTGTTTTATCTTCTTTTATCATCTTATATAACTAGTAAACGTGCAGTTGGGAATCCTTCTGCGATGGAGGGCATGACTGCTAACGTTATTTTCGTTTTTAGAACATTTAGGAACCTAGTGAGTTTCCAAGGAGTAGAGATAAGAGGACTCGAGGTCCCTTACAAGGATCTTACTCCTGGGCCTACGGTTTAACGTCCTTATCTGAGAAGAAGGGAAAGTCTACGAATTGCATATGTTAGAGCAAAGGCAGCACTTTCTCCTCAATTATTTAAGACCCTGTCGAGTGGTGGTATGCACAGCAGACTGGCGCCTTACCGGCTAGGCTAACCATGGAGGCGGCGGCTTTTGACTTTACGAACGGGACTTTGAGCGCGATGCTCAACAAAGTTGCTGAAATTCGAAAAGTATCTGAGGAATTTCTTGGCCTGGACGAAACGTTGTGTCATACCAGCCACGAAAATGTAAAATATTTAATTAATTACAAGTATACTTTTTTATCATAATGCATTTTCGTTCGAAAATATAAAGCAGCACTGAGAAAAGCAAAAAGACATTTAGGATAACACTTTTATTTTTGACACAGTTTTCAAACGGTTTATGTGCGGAAGAAGTTAGATTAGATTTGGTCTGAAATGGGACTTTTGAGATACTCTGTTGTGAAACAATAGAATCACCCAGGATGCTTTGAGGGTTGCCTTACTGAAACTGCCTAAATCCGATCTATTATTTTCTACTTTAGTTTTAAAGTCACTTTTTTTGAGAAAAGTATCAATAGCTTCTACCAAGATTTATTCTTAATTTGTTCTTATTTCTACAAGCTTTTTAGAATATTTTAAAATATTGCAACAAAAAGACAAGGCATTTGAAAACAGTGCTGATCGTCTGAGGAAGTTTCAGTACCTTTTGGGACAATAGTAGATATACTAATAGTGATCATGAAGCGATGTTTCTGTGTTTTATCTACCCAAGTTGCGAACATAAATTACAAGCTTCAGTAAAATTTCAACAAGAAACATTTAAACTTTTTTCAGCCACAGCCTGCGATTGCTCCAAAACCGTTCTTATAACTTTCCAGCAAATCTGAGCCTTACTGTCCTTATAAAGTTAATCTTCAAAGAAAGGGTGTTGAAATGAGAATTGAAAACCAATAGAAATTCGGATAACACTCATACTCCTACACAAAGGTCCTAAACGATTAGGCGTGTGGAGCGAGGATGTTAGTTTTGGCCTGAATATGTGAGTTCTACGTTCTATGTTGGAAACTATAGTTATGAAGGACCACGAAGATCGAAATAACACCTGGTATAGAAGTCAACTTGGGCATGTTCTGGAGTAATAGAAACAGTCGACCAACTCTCATAGTTGACTGTACATTATAGAGGAGGTGAAAAGGAAAAATCAAAACCTTGTTGTTATATGGCAACATCGAACAATGATTGGATTAAAGTGGTATGAAGACACGAGTATATGAAAGAGCAAACTTCATTGAAGTTATGGGGAGGTGTGAATGCACAAATTGAGTTTAATGTTGGAGACAAAAATTGAAACCTACGTAAATGGGAAGGTTGCATGGGGAAAGTTTAAGAACTCATAAAGGAAGGGAAATATAAGAACAAGTGCGAAAGTTTTAGAAAAAAAGATCGTAGAATGAAATACCAATGGGATTTGAAAAGGATGACCACAGATGGCTGAAATGCAGCACCAACCCGAAAAAACAGTATTTTATGTTGCAGAAATAGATGATTGAAACGAAAGCATGGAAATAAACTAAAGAATTGTTAGACCAGAACAACTGCAGATTGTGTGGGGAGTTCACATGCAGAGACCGTCCAACATGATTTACAGGATGTAAGCAGCTAGCAGGACCAAAGTATGCAAGAAGACATGATAATGCGTTAAAAGTACTGGTTGCGCAGTGGGCCGTCGATAATGTTACCATCAGGAACAAAGTGATTTAAAGAGAGATGCATGGGGAACAGGAAAAGTTATTGATAGCAATGGTAAGAAGCTTAATTACTGGGATTGGAATCATCGGATGAGAACAAGTTGCACGGAAAGGAGACCAGATCTAGATTTGACGCATAAGAACAGCAAAAAGAAAGACATTCTGTAAAATTAATATGGCATGTCCAGACGAGGTTAACAAAGAAGGAAAACGAGATTAAAAAAAAGAAAATATCAGCACGCGCTGCTTTGTTATAAACTACGAGAGAGGCGGAACAGATATCGGAAGTGAAATTTGTACCAGTGGTGATTGGCTGCCTAGGAGGAGGGAGGAAAAGACTGAAAGATGGTATATTAGAGAATTGTTTAATGACAAGATGGATCTGTACAGGATAAGTAGAGGAATGTAAAACACCTTTATGGAAAAGCAAAAAAATCGTGAGAAAATTTTTTTCAGGACTGTATAAGGAGCCTTTTTTTAAAAATAGTTGACAAATGTTGGAAGTAATCTAGGTGCTTACCAATTTCACTGTAAACAAGGAGGAGTTGGGTGACACAAGATTTACATTTTAGGAAACCGTGCTGAAGTCATAGAGTTGGCTCTTTATAAAGTAAATTAGTGCATATGCAACAATTTTCTCCTGGATCTTTGAAATAACTGACAGTAAAGAGATCGGTCGATAGTTAGAAACATTGTTACGCTTGCCTTTTTTGTGAATAAGAGTGAGATTAGTTTATGAAAGCAGTCAGCAAGGGGGCCAAAGCCTCGGCACATTCTTTTACGATACTATTTTGCAAGCCGTCAGGTCCAATCAATTTGTTGGTCTTAATGGCCTGGAGAAGAGATAACACCTTATCAACAGTGACTTGGATAACTTCCAGAGTTTTGCCGGTTGGATTAGGGGTGATGGGCACATTAAAAACAGAATCGCAGTTATCATGGTCGGTATAGATGGATTGGAGGTACCACTCGAAGGCATTGCCAAGTGCGCTGTCTTTAGAAAAAGTGTCAGGACCATAGCAGACTTTGTCTGGGAGTAACGATCTTTTGTTTTCAAATGAGAAAAAGGACCAGAAATGTTTACTATTGCGATGAACTTCGTGTGAAATATCGGCGAGAAACTTTTTTTTTGCAATACGAATCCACATTTGATATATTGTCTTTTCCTGCAAAACTTCTCAATGAACAAAGGATTTGAAGAGTTTTAAACTTTCCTCCAAAGAGTCTTCGTTTTTCGTATTTCTTTAGCAAGGTCCCCCGAGATCCACGGTGGATGATTAGGATTGCATGCGTGAGGTTTATTGTTTGATATACAAGGTCATTCCACAGATCCCATGCTGAATCGAAGTCCTCTTGGGAAGACAATTCAAATAACCCAGAACTCAAGGGAGTCAAATGAAATGCTTTGCTAATATTCTCAAAATTTGCATTTTTAAAGTTGTAGACTTGACGTTTTGCATTAGATTTGAAAACATAAGATATAATAATGTCAAAAATTACAGGATAGTGATAGGACGCAATTGCAACATCTTGCAAAGAAGCAGGTTTTACCCCTAAATCTACCATACAGAATAGTGAGCCTGATTGCTAGCAGTCATGGATATCGGCCTTTTTAGGCCTCATCAGCACGGCATAGCTAGCAAACAGGATCAGGTTCCCAGAAATGAACATATGTTGTATTATTTAAATCAAGCGTAATACGTAACAAGCATTACGCAATAAATACATGGGCATTGGTATGCATTCAGATATGCAGCAGGAATTCTACAGTGGAAAGATAGTGAATTGATAGGAAATCAAGGAAAACAATGACAATGTATTGAGCGTTACTTCCTAAAAGAGATATGGACAGATTGTACATTAAGAGAAAAGACGGAGATAGGGATCTGTTGAGTGTGGAAAGTTCCGTTAAAGAAGAAGAAAATAGTTAGAGTTTTTATGTTGCCATGCAATTACGACAAAAACCTCCTTAAGGGAGTTTCTGCAGCTAAGACAATCAATGTGGAAGATAATTTAACGAGTAGTGAATTTAAAAAGCAGATAGAACGAGAACGTAAACAAAACTGGATTGAAAAGAAAATGTATGGTCAAGTTGTCAGGGAAATGGTTATCCAAATGTTATCTGAAGATTGAGACTGAAGCATTGCTATGTGCAGCACAGGAACAAGCCATCGATATGGCCAGTGAAAGCCCCCTGTGTAGATTATGTGAAAAAAAGGTGAAAGCGTCCAACACTTAGTAAGTGAATGTAAGAAATTAGCTCAGAAAGAGTATAAAAGATGACACGACAATGTAGCAAAGAAAGTCCATTGGGATTTTTGTAAAAAGAATGGATAAGAGCAAACGAAAAAGTGGTATGAACATGTCCCAGATGGAGTAGTAGAAAATGAGGAAGTGAAAGTTTCGTGGGATATCAATGTCTAGTGTGACAACATGATAGAGGCAAAAAGACCAGACATTGATTGCAATATGACAAGAAACAGCGGCAAGAAAGACCTTTATTGGTAGGTACAGAGCATGCTAGTCGTATTTTTTAAGAGTAAAAACTATCAATTTTGTATTTTTAGGGGTTTTGACATTTCCCGACGAGCATCTTTATACTTTTTGCTCCAAAGTACTCTCCTTTCCCAGGGGAATGAATGCTGCAAGTTACAAAGTTTAAGAAGCATTTTTCAATCTCTTCAGCCGAAGTTCCTTTGTTAAATACTCTTCAGCGCTTAAGCAGGCCGTACACTAGGCGAGAACAGCGGGGCGCTACTTGCGCCGCGAAGAATTTAAACGTATTCAGCTCATGTGGTGGTTCCCCGCACAATGAGCGCTGTCATCGACAAAAGTTAGCCAACTTGTGATTTAAACAATGTCGAATTACGCATGCGTAGTCTCAACAAAAGGTTATTAGCGCCACCGCTAAGTTTGCTCAGTCTCCGCACACTCTGCAGCTGCGAAAACTCCGTGCGAAAATTGCGCGGCGAAAAATATCAAGCATGTTCAATATTGAGCGCTGTTGCCGCAGCTCACTCCGCATGCGCATACCTGGCGAATTCTTCGCGACGGATTGAGCGCCGTGCTGTTTTCGCCCAATGTGCGTCTTGCTCTTTGTTTCATTTGACAAGTTTAAAAGTATTTTAACTTTCAGTACGAATATTTTGCTGTTTTAAATCTAATCTTATTAATACGTTTTTTATTTTAGTATGTTACGTAATAACATATAAGGAAACATTGGGTTTTCATAACTAACTAGAATTGAGAAAGGTTAATAAGCAACACCGTTTTTCAAGGTTGTTCTTTGTATTATCAACATTTTATAAAAATTAAAATACTAACTATCTATAATTAACGTAATTTGTTCATCAACACTGTTGACCAATATCGTAATATCGGAAAATATTTTGTTTTGTAAACATATATTCATAATATATTTTCTAACATTAATTCAACATTACCTGCATTTAAAGATATAGAGAAACTTCACATTAAATTTTTAACTGAAAGAATGCTTTTTACATCAGTACGTGTTCACAATTTTGATACTGTTCATGATAGATTGCGTCACTTACTAGATTCTTGTCCCAACAGATTCCTTGATGCCATTGATGAGTATTTCAGAATTTATTTACAAAACTAAAAATAGAAAATATCGAATAGTTAGTTTGTTAGCAATTTTATCGAAGCTTACATTGTAATCAAATACTTATCAAGTACTTTTTAGAAGACTGAAGCTTCTTGACTGCTTGACTTACCCGTGTGAAGAATCCAAAGCTTTTGCGAAACTTGACTTTAACGATCAAAATATTATATAAGCCAGTAATCAAACGCGTCTATATATATATATATACTTTATATCCAGGCTGTAGAGAAAACCAATATACTGGGTTTACTGTCACGCGTTTAAAAGGTACGTTTAAAAGACTGTATATAATATGCTGTTTCGCAACTGAAAGGCAAAACAAGAAAATAACAAAGGTCCCAAAATTAAAACGTTCTGCCTCAGTTAGTCTTTTTATCTAAAAGTATGAAAAGAATATCAAATATGAAATAAGAGAGATTCAAAGGATTTAAATGGTTCAGTGAAGGCGAATAACTAATTCGCCGCTTAACTACGTAATTGCAAATATTGATAACTTTTAAAATCTGCTATTTTCATTGTTTGTTTTGAAATATCACAAAAAATTTTGAACTTGAAGAAATTTACTTATTTCCTATTCAATGGCGTCCTTTTTTAGGCTGTCGGTCTGTTTGTCCCATTCTTGACTTCTAAGTTTATATTGTTGTGCTTTGCTTCTGATTATTGCTTGTGTTAAAAAGGTGAATATCACTAGAAGTGGATGTCGATGAGCTCCAAGTTAATTCATTTTTTTTGACTCGTGATTTACGAATTCTTTTCCTAGCCTTCTCACATCGAAGGTATAGTTTATTACTATTAGCCTATAAACCAAAGAAATGTGTGTTCTATTGCACATATATATATACAAAAGAACACACATATATAAATAATTCTGATGACGCAGAAAATGTTCACATGTTTAACCACACACACAATAAATGATAACTGATTGACCAATCCGAGCGGGCGCATAGACATTGTTATTGTAAAAAAAAATCAATAAAATCTAAAAAAAATCTTTAAACATTTTATGTTTTTGGTTGAGGTGGTCATTTACATTTCATTATTTTCAATATCAGATTTTTCATTATTTGCAACATTCGTCACTAAGTAAGCAAGGCTAGTACATGTACTGGAAGCTTTTTGTTGTTGCTTCCTTGGCAACACAGCCATGGCCGTAGCTAGGATTTTTACAGTGGGGCCGGGAAGAGGAGGACGATAGGGGGGGGGGGAGAGGGCGCAGTCCACTGAGATCTTAAGAGAGCACTATAAAGAATACCCTATTTTTTTTATTTTTTTGATACACGTCCATTTAGAGGTGCTAAATATATGAAAAAAAGTATTGTTGCATCATTTAATTCTTATCAAGTTCTATTTCTCGATTGTTAATTGAGTTATAATCGAGTTTGCTACTTTATCTCAAAATGCTAGTGAAATTAATATATTTTTCCGAGGGGATGGGCAGGATAGGGGGCTTGCTATATAAAGCTGAGCCGAGGCTGTGACAACACGCTTTGCTTAAGGGTGTTTAAATTAAACTACCGAAAAATATTTTAATGAAAACAAAAAAAAGAAGAGGCGAAATTATTTCTGTCTCAACCACTACTAGCACTGTACATACAACAATCTAGCTCAAACTTGTGGATTTTTTCAGATTAGACAAAAATTCTATTTAAATTAAGGTACGTATAATGAACTAGTCAGCTATAGCTGCTACCCACAACCGAACCCACCTAACTCTACGAAAGGTGGGGATGTGTAGATGATCTTTCATGCAGCTTTGGCATCCTGATTTGTTCTCACAGGGTTGAAGATGTTCCTTTTATTGATCCATACCTTAAACGTTTTTTCGAAAACTCAGGATTTATGATTTTCTAACTACTGGAGTCTTAATATCTTTTAACAATACCATTATAAAGTATAGAAGAATTCTATTCACGCTTTTTTCCCACAGTTGTATCGCTGCATTCTCCCAACTTGAGTTCATACCCTTCATTGAACGATTTAATTTGAGTCTTTAGAGAATCTCATTTTTTTATATTCAGTTGTTTGCTTTGTTTGATCAGTTTCCATTTTCTCAATACTAAAAGTTATACTTTGAATGTGTTATGTAAAGAGAAGTCGTGTGTTGATAACTGACTGGGATAAAAAGGGTTTAAAAATACATTTCGTTTTTGAAAACGTATATTAATCGTTTAGTACGTGTATTTTTTATTCCTCTTAATTTTTTAGCTTTCTTAAAACTTAATTTTTGGTTCTAAAAATGTCTTTTAAATTGCTCAGCATGGCTTAGAAAAATGGTTAAAAAGGTCAAAATATTAGCTTAATTCTTGTGTGACTCGCCTTTTTTTTTGGGGGGGAAGGGGGGGAGAGAGTAAGTCTAGTCACACTAAGACAACTGCAAAGGAGGCTTTCAAAATATCCTATTAAAAAACGGACCCCCTAAGTTACTTTTGTTAAAAACATAACACGTGGTTGTTGTGCAAAAAAATAAATAAACATCTACTGTTAGCTGTACTGACATAATTCATATCTACCGGGGCAATGGTGGAGACGGTTAGCACTCGCTCACATACCTCAGAAGCCAAAAAGGACCTAGCTTAAAATATTCAAACCTCTTGATCATTTAGAAAACCATTTCATAAAACCGTAGAAGTTTGGATTTATGGCAAAAAAAATCTTGTTTCCAGGGTCCAATCCTGTTGTTGAGACTTACCACTAGCTACAGCGCGTCACCCAAGTCGAACATTAACTGGAAACTAATCAAAATCATCGAAAGAGGTTGGTATCTAGTACTTTTTTAAAGCCACCTTATGCTCATTATTGGTGTTTATCCTTCAGTACTAACTGAGTATTCGGACGAAAAATGCTCGGTCGACTGGTTAACCCGGCCTTTTGCATCTATACCGCCCTAAAAGATGCCTGGAATACTCACTAAGTTAACAATTTCAATCTTTGCTAAACAAAA
>JAOBRB020264497.1:0-11453 GCA_027575285.2 Zoanthus pulchellus | reverse complement strand
CTATGACAGAGGAAAGAATGAATGGACTCCTACTGACACACATCCATTATGATATGGAATTGAACACAGATGACATTGACGAGTTTGCGCGACAACATCCTCGACGAATGGAGCTCTTGGATATTTTGCAATGAATATATACATACTTTTTTGTTTCTTGTTTTCGTGGAAATGTAAATACAAATAGACTATTGTTTAACGAAATGTACCTTGAAAAATTGTTTGAAAAAAAATAATGTGATAAGCTGATAAGTTTAACACCGTAAAAGTAAGAAGTAACTTACTGACGTTTCAGACGCTAGTCTTCTTCGGAATAAGGAGAAATAAGTTTGATAAACTTTGTGATAAAATATATACATGTAAACTTAACACTTGGAACAATCACAGCCAGCAAGCACTTGGACCATCACTACCTTGTTACACTCACTCTTCAGCCTAGTAATATAATTAGATTTTATTTTCTTCATTATTTTTGGTGTCTATGACAAAAATTTGGCTTCCTGTGCTTTCCGTGTGACATGTGCACCCCCAAACAAAAATCCGCCCTTGGGTCTGAGTTCTCTGTATTTAAGACGATGACCCCTGGTTTTAGCATAGCCAGGGCAAACTTCTAGCGGTAGTTGATGCCCATGAGGTCGTATTGGATCTTATAGAACAACGTAGGGTCCATTTCCCTTCGACGGGTCTCAAGGGATTCCCAACCGAGAAACTCTAGCATAGCAGTGATACTACTACTTTGCCGATAGTCGTTAACCACAAAACGTGCGGCCGGCACGTCGCTGAATTCCTTCTATGCGTTGTATGGCCTTAACTGTGTAAGGTGGCCACGCAGTTTTAGCGTATTTGGTAATAGGTCGAACTAAACTGATATATGCCTTTTTTATGGCCCTGTCACAAGTTGACAAATTGCGTTGGAGGATACCCAAGACTCGGTAAGCTTTTTTCTTGACTTCGTTGCATTGAAGAGACCATTTAAGGGTGCTGGTAATGTGCACTCCCAGATATTTCTGGCAACTCACGCATTCAAGCATCACATCACAAGAAGTGATTGCTAGTAAAGTCTTTTAAAACTGTTTAGGTTGTTTAAATTAGTCAGATCTCGAGAAAGGCCGTTCCAAATGGATGTTGCGTGGTATACAAAGCTTTTTTGACCTGCTGCTGTTTTAGAAAGTGGGATCACCAGTTTATCCTTATTACGTGTATTTCGTGAGTGGATCTTTGATCGTACAACAACAACAACAACATCTTTATTTGTGCCCTCTGAATTTTACAGACATTTACAAAAGGAAAAAAAAAATAAAGTTCTGCGAGTTACTAGTTAAATTTCCCAAAGTTAGTTCTAACTTTAGAAAGATAATATGAAGACCTAGATGACAGTCTAGTGTTATATGGATGTGCCTTATTTAAGCTTTGAAAGAAATTGTTAAAGGCTACTGGAAGTGTATTTGCATGATAATCAAACATAAATAAGGCATTATCCAAATGTATTAAATCATTAAATTTAAGTAATTCCAACATATAAAATAATGGGCTAGAATGAGAATTATATTAAAAAAAGGTAATTATTCTAACAGCCTTTTTTCGTATGGTGATAAGAGGACGAAGAGAGGTCTGATAAGTATTACCCCAGGTAACAAGGCTATAAGTCAGAAAAGGGTAGATTAAAGTATAATATAATTGGACAAGAACCTGTTGACTGACAAAATACCTAATCTTAGAAAGTATGCCAATGCAGCGCTTGATCTTTTTAGTAATATGCAAAATATGAAATTTCCAGCTTAAATGTGAGTCAATAAAAAGTCCTAGGTACTTAATGTATCTCTCTTGTTTAATCTCTACATTACTGATTAGCAATTTAACCTGATAATTTGTTGCCTTTTGTGGAGGATGAAAGATTATAAAGTTGGTTTAATCAATGTTCAAGGAAAGTTTGTTGGCTTTAAGCCAATTAGAAACAAGTTTCAAGTTATTGTTAATGCAGATTTCTAGCTCAGCCAAGCTTGAATTTGAATAAAATAAATTTGTATCGTCTGCAAACACATGAAAATCAAACAATTTAGAACAGTTACTAAAATCATTTATATAGAAGAGAAAAAGAAGAGGGCCTAGCACAGAACCCTGTGGGACCCCATGGGACCCCATGGGTAATAATAAGATCTTCAGATTTAGTACTACCAATAGATACATGCTGTTTCCTATTAGACAAATATGAGGAAAACCACTCATTCGCAATGCCACGGATTCCATAATTACTGAGCTTTTTTACAAGTATGCTATGGTCCACAGTATCAAAGGTTTTTGAAAAATCTAGGAAAATCCCACAGGAAAAAAGGCCCTTTTCTATTGCTTTCTGAATCCTGTCTGTAATTAGAAGTATTGCATGCAATTTTGAGTGTCTTTCCCTAAAGCCAAACTGATTATCAAACAAAATCTGGTGATTATCAATAAATGAGATAAGTCTTTTGTAAACAAGTTTTTCCATTATCTTACTAAAGATAGAGAGTAGAGATATAGGCCTGTAGTTATTCATACAGGTAACTGAATCCTTTTTATGGATAGGGATAACATTTGCTACTTTAAATTGGTCAGGCACACACCCACTACTAAACGAAAAGTTAAAAATTATTGTAATGGGAATGAGAGGCAGGTTTTTAAGAGTTTTAGTAAGCATATGGGAATGCTGAATGGGCCTGAAGCCTTAGACGAATTTAAATTGGTAATCTCATGCTCTATCTCAAGTGTTGTAACTGGGAATAATAAAAAAACTGTTTGCTTGTGGAGGAGCAAGAAACGACTGTGGGTCAATATCCACTGGGGGGATGTCACTGGCTAGCTTTCTACCTATATTTGAGAATAATTCATTAAAAGCAGCAGCAATAGATTTTGGGTCTATTTTAGTTGAATTACCAACTACAATTTTTGAGGGACCATAGCCCTTTTGGTTTCAATGTAATTAATTCTTTAATGCCAGCCCGTGTGTTTTTAATATTTTTACTGTTGGCAAGGAAAAAATGATGGTAATAATTTTGTTTGCTAATTTTGAGCAAAGAAATAATCGTAAAGTGAATTGGTCACATAAATGCCCGGGGGGGACTCCTCTGAAAAGTGGGTAGGGGTGCTCGACGGAAGATTTTAAAAATGACCCTAAAAGGTGCGAATAAGTTAGCTCAAATCCTAATTTTAGACCCTAAAAGGTGCGACCACATTTAACTATTAATCTTTATTAAAAAGTGATAAATGTACACTGAGATACATCAAACACTATGTTTTCGAAAAATTTCCGAACTTTTGCAGAGTATTGTCATAAGCCAGGCCTATTTATCATATGTCAATCAATCAATAAAACATTAAAAATGCTAAAACCATGATACCATGGCAAGAACAATACTGAACAGTAAGTTCTAATGACAAGGATGCATAGTGTCAATGTCTACTCAAGAGTTTTTTAACATTGTCTTTCTTTTTCTTTTAACTTTTTCTTCTTATTTTTTGTTTTTGCACTTGGCGCTTGAACTATTCATCTATAACTATTCTACTTATAATAGTAGTATATATATGTACAAATAAAATTCTATAAAACGTTGTATATACAAATACATATATCAATAAGATAATAATACACTTGATTAGTTGCATCGGATACTTTGTTTTTAGAAACTTGAAAAAGTATTATCATATAGCTAGTCAGAACTATTGTTCGTATGAAAATCCATAAAAAACTAAACAGTCTAAAACAAGTACGAGACCTGACGTCGTTGGCGGCCTCTTGAACTCGTCACCAAGTTGATTCTGCGACCATCATCTTCCATGTCTCTATCACTAGAAGCACGAACTGTGGAAGATGATGTACCTGATTCTGTCGGTCTTCTTTCGGCAGGTCTTATAAACTCTAAGACGGCATTAAGGTCCTCTTCACATAGATTGCATAGAGTTAAAAATTTTTATTTTCTAAGAACATTTCCAAGAGCAATTTTGGACCCTAAAAGGTGCGGAGGTGGTTATGAGCCGTTCGAAGACCCTAAAAGGTGCGCAAGATCCTAATTTCAGACCCTAAAAGTATCGTCGAGCACACCTACCCACTTTACAGGATAGTCCCCCCCCCCGGGCATAAATGTTCAGGTGCATACCCATTCATCAAACTTATTTTCCAGTAATAAGTATATTTCTTTCACTGTTAAGAAATGTGTGCACTCTATCGCTTTTACAACAGATTTGTCAAACTTATTATGAAATATAGTACAAGCACTAAATTTTACTGTGCCCTTATATATAACGCATTTTTGTCCCATAGTTTGGAATCTGTTAGTTAGGTGTGCAGATCCAACTGACACTCTACTAGCATTGCAGAGGCCATGGGTTCAAATCCTGTTGAAGCGCATATATTTTGAGATCATCCCTAAACCTTCTGCAACAGATTCTTTAAGTTGAGGAATAATGGTCAATCTGGGATTATGGTGGATGGTGTGATTTGTTTAATTTTGCAAACCAACATCTTACTGACCTATAAATTGGGGCAATTCATTTTTAATATTAATTTTTTTTTGCACATTTTAGCATCATGCAGACAATGTTTAGTGATTCTATTACTAGGTAAAAACTCCCACATGTCTCAACCCAATTATCAATGAAAAATGGTCTCTAATATTTTTGTTTGAGTCTTAACATTCATTTGGTGATTATTACACTTTTCTTCTAACAGCTCTACGGATCAGCATTTTCTATAGTCTTTTTCATTTTCAATACTACTTGGAATATTTAGATAAAAATTAAAAATCCAAAGGGGAATAAAATACATGCCCCCCCCTTGTTGTCACAATAAATAATGTGAAGATTCTCAATAAAACAGTTCCTGCTCTCTCCAGTCAATGTTCAGACAAACCTAACACTGAAACAGGGGGATGATAGGTGTTTAAAATTTAACATAAAACTGACATGTTCTTTTCAACACTGCTAGTCTCATTTGTTTTTGTGAACTGATGTTGCTTTGATAAGAAAAAGGAGGGGAAAACAGGGATAAAAAAAGAACAAAAAAGTTGCCCTGCCATAACGTTTGCTTTTTGCAGCTTTCCATTATAATATTAGACTGCCAGATATTTTTTATAGCCTTTCAAGAAAATCAAAGTCGAACCTCTTTTTCCTGAATATGAGGAAATGGTGGAAATGTTGTTGGAAGGTTATCAACCCTCCCAGATCAAGTTTTGTCCATTTCACAGCGTTCCTGTGGACAGTAAAGCATCCCCCAATCAATGGCGCTTTTACTGTTGTCCCTTCAATGCTTGCGTCATGTTTTTGGGTGCCGATTGCCTCAATGATTGGCTACATGGGCTCTGAAACGCACTGCACCGATACAAGAAGGAGTAACCCAATCAAGACCTGAACATCAGTCTGCCCTTCATCTCTTTTTGTACACAAGAGCCCCATCACAATTTGAAATTGGGTAAAAGCCAATCAGAGAAGAATCCTAACCAATTCTTTTTGTGTTGTCGGCACAAAGACAATGAAACAAACACGGGGTGTAACTTCTTTCAATGGCTGGATCTTCCCCTCGTCTCCAAAAATACCCCAGATTGGAAGAACCAACTCTAACATGCCTCATACTAGATTTGGAAGGGTTGATTCTCCAAGAGGCGTATAAAAATTATTTAATACTAGTAATATATCCTCTGTCATCCATAAAAATAAATAATTAGTAACCCCCTCCTTAATGACAAAAAACTTCTCTTACCCTACCCTAGTGACCAACTAACACCTTAGTCACCTGACCTTCCCTGTCACGTGATCCCATGCTCATTTCTGATTGGCTCATGCCTTTCCCGCGAACAGCTGGTCGATCAGCAAATCTCAAAACACAAAATTTACCTGAAAATCCAGCTCTCAGAAAGCGTTTTGCTCGTTTTAATCTTCCATCAATAGGCAAAACTTTACAAAGCAACTCTTCTACTTTTAGAATATAGAAATTGTTTTGAAATACTCGACAAGTACAGGTTCAAACAGCTCCATTTTGTACTACTAACTTCACTTCAGCAGCCATAACAAACAAATTTGCCGAATTGCATTGTGGGAAACCCCGCTAAATTTGCACAGGGATCCGTCTCTTCCGAAGTTTTTAATATTTTATATAAGTGTCACACCATGCTAATTTTCTGCATTGAAAAACGCAGATGCTTTTCACTGTTGTTCAAACTTAGCAAAATGCAGAGTACAGCTGGGGAGACAAGACACATTTGCTTATAAGGCTCATATCCACGAATGACATACTGTTGGCAGATCGAATAGAGCATGCCAACAATTTTACATTACTCGCACTGCCAACAATCATTTCTTCGATGCTGGCAAGTTTTAAGCCTTCTTAGCCCTTTATGATGAGCTCAGGCAACAACGAATGGTCAAAATTACACAAAAAAATTGATTTTTTCGTGTTTTGAAACCTGAAACCGCCCTTCAGGAAATCAATTGAAATATGGTGACCACTGCCACGTGAACATCTTTTATATGACATCATATGCATATGCCATTCCCGGGCTCTCGGTGTCTATTTTGCGAGAAATACCTCAAAACCACTTTTTCAAACATTTTCTTGTGTGGATGAAGACCTTAATTGAATAAAGAGATAAATAAGTAAGTAAGTAAGTAAGTGAATAATTAATCAATAAATTAATAAAAAGCTAGCCGCATAAAATCGAGAATAAAACCATATAAAACGCATGCAAGGCCCAAACTTCTCCCCTAATCCAACACTTTTGTAATCAATGACTTAGTGCATAAAACGTTAGTGTGACGAAGCTGATATATAATCGGTGTCTATAAACCACTGAACTTCGAACATAGATCATGAAAGTACCGGCAAGCTGATCAAAATTAATAAAATAGGACAATCTTACATAAAGAGAAATTGTTTATTTGATTTTTCCCGCCAAAATAAGTGCTTTTTGTCTGTGTCGGGACCAATCCTCGCGCAGTTATATTAATTTAGGTATCCCAAGAATTACATAAGGAATTAGGTACCACGCTCTTTCTGTCCGCAAACATATCGAAGCCATTCTTGTATTTAGCCGCAAGTACTGAAAACTTTATTATTGTGAAAAAGATGCTTGAAAACCGACGTAATTGAATAATCGGCTTGACCGGCCAAAAAACGTATGAAGGCTTATAAATGTAGGAGAAGAGTCATTTCAGCTTTGTTTTTCTGTTTATTTACCAATTTCCACCTAATACGCTCACGTCACTACGAGTTTGGGCTTTTCCAAGATCTCATATTTTTTTGGAAGAAACCTGTCGTGGATGGACTGAAGGCCAATGGCTAGAAAATATGAGAATGTGTGAGGAGTCCTTTGATCTGGTAGTCAGGCAAATAAACCATCTTATTGCTTGACAAGACACAAATTTTTGCAAGACTATAACAGCGCGACAGCGGGTGGCCATAGCTCTCTATTGGCCTACTGATAATTCACATTACTGAAATCTTTCAAATTTATTTGGAATTGGGAAGTCAATAGTTTGCAATATTGTCCGTGAGGTGTGCAAGACCATTGTTCAAGTGCTGCTTCCTGTGTATGTTTGTCTAACGAGTCGTCCAAACGAAATCCAATCCATCATTGATGGCTTCAAAGATCTAGCTGGTTTTCCCCAGGTAGGTATTTTAGCATACAAAACATTAAACCACTGAATTATCAATGCTTTCAGGTTGATCCTATGCAAATTCGTTTGTCTTCTATTATTCAATAAGTGCAATTTAGTGCAATTTCTCACAAAATGTTTTACCACGGATATATGAAATGCACTCTAATCAAACTGTAGGATAAAATTCAGCATAACATAAAACATTTATATATTTCTAGACAATTATACTCGCAGTATCATTAATTCATGCTGTTTTAAAATAGCACCTGCAGAAAGTTCTCGCTAATTGTAATTGTATATAAACATATAAAATGTAGCTGTTTTTATTTAGGTTGTTGGTGTAATAGATGGCTCTCACGTACCCATCCAAGCACCGACTAAGAACCAGGAGGACTATGTTACCAGTAAGAAGTTTCACTCTATCATACTGCAAGTACTGATGAACTGTAACTACTTATTTAGAGATATCTGTGTTTTATGGCCAGGAAAAGTCCATGATGCAAGAGTATTCAGAAATTCAGATCTTTACAATACCTGCTCCCAAAGAGCCTCCTTATCTGCAAACCTGTCAAAGGTCAGCAATTGTGATTGTAATGTTATTTAACTAAAATAATCAATCTCTAAAAAAGCGCCATCATTGCAGGCTTGGACCACAACTGTACAACTGTTTGCATTATTGCTCGCACTATGATAGCCTAACTGTTATATATTTACAGGTGAATAACGGCAAGGTTGTCCAGCCACTCATCCTTGGAGACTCTGCATATGCCCTTGAAGAGTGGCTGATGAGGCCATATGTTGATAAAGGAAACCTTACACGCCACGAAAGAAAGTTTAACAATACCCACAGTGCCACACGTGTTGTAGTAGAAAATGCTTTTGGGAGAATGAAGGCACGGTTTAGAGTTTTGAGGAAACAGCTTGACGTAAATGTTGAGAACTCTTGCACTGTAATTGCAGCCTGCTGTGTTCTTCATAACTTCTGTGAGCTAAGGAAGGAAGGTTTTATTAACCAGTGGTTGATTGGCATTCAGCCAATTATTCTTATGAATCTCAACAATGCTAACAATGGGCAAAACATAAATGCTGTTTTGTATTTTTATGAAATTAGAGTACAAACAATATATGAGTGAAAAATTAGTTAAACTAAATTTTACTATTTTATGCAAATTATATTGTTTTCTATTGTTCAACTTGCACTATTTTGTACAATTTGGTTATTTTAAATCTTTGCACTCTACAGTCATTTTTGTGAAAATTGTAAAGGAATGGGCTTCCTATGCACTCGAGCATGTTGTCGAGTAGAGTTGTCAACAGTATTAATTTTGAAAGTTAACAGTAAATACTTTTACATGGTGTCAGAAGCGAGATGAATTACAGATATTTTTTCACTTAATTGCAAACAAAGATAAATTCTGCACTATACTAGGAATGTAAGCTATTATATAAAGATCAAATAGCGACACACAAATATACTTGGAGAATATTGGATACGGTCTGAACGAACCCTAGTGCACGAACGACCATACCGCTCTTTATTGAGGAGTATATACATTAACGTTACAACTAGTAAACGGAACATTTAAAAGGTATAAAATATAAAACACAAAAAACGATAACTTGTAATTAAACAACGAATGAGCGCGGAGGCCAGAAAAAACCTGAAAAACACTTCACGGGTGAAAAAGTAGGAAATCTGGGTAGGAACCACACCTTATACAAAAAACCGGCCAGGCTCATTCGTCTGCCTATCCTACGAGGCTTCCATTATCGTGATTTTCTACTTATGACAGGGTCAAATGCTACGAAAACATTGCAGTATCCAAAACTTCTATAAACCTATTGCTTTTGAGACTGACAATAAATCACTAGCACTATGTTTAATGTATCTGTCCTTTGTTTTGCGGCTTTTTCAGCCAGCATGCTTGTCCAATAAGCTTTCGTCAATAGACCTGCAGGCCGGATTTGAAGCTGCTCCGGATTTGATACTATTTGTACCAAAAATGGAAACGTCCTCCACAAAGGGGCTGATAATTTTTTTGAATTCTTCCAACATTGTGGTGTAAGAAATCCCTCTATTTTCATGAAAACGTTCTGAGGACTTTGATTTTACGATACGTCTAACAATAGGGAAATGAAGATGCCTAGGTTCAGGTAACAGATTAACAATTTTCTTTGTAATTGCTACAGGGCAAGTTAACTTTCCAGATTTAGCAATAATTGAGGTGTGACCTTCTCTTAACTGGTCGTTTTTCCGTTTTGGAACAAAAATAGACATCCGATCATTGAAAAAAGTAATATCTCTTAACCTTATAGATAAGAATTCATCGATACGGAAAAAACCAGCATACCCAATTAACAATATGAATAAAAAACGATTATGAGCTAAGGAACTGCTGGAACTATAATGTTTGGTAATCACGTTCAAAAGGTCAATTGAAATAGGCTCCTTAGGGTTGACAGGCCTTGCTAGCTTTCTTCTTGCACCCTCAAGGGAAGACTTGACCAAACGGTGGTCAGTGGGACAGACGTCCAGACCGGCTAACTTGTGAGCCCATCTGATACTAAACACCACACCCTCAATCGAAGAGATTCCAGTTCCTTTCTTAACCGCAGTGTTACAGAGATCTGTGATGAACAGCGCAATGTGAAGAGGCTTGGATGGAATGACGGGTACCCCAATCTTGGAAGAAGCCCATCTGCGCCATCGAGACCAGCCGCTGTTATATTTCTGAAGAGTGGACGTAGCTTTGGACCCTAGCTGAAGCTCAAAAAGATCTGGCATCAAGGACTGGAGGGAATGATCTTGTAAGGTTGCGGTTTCCTGCCATATTCCTGTCTGCAAAACGTCTGAAAACAAAAAAGAATCGGTAGTCGTTGTACCACGATAGGCATATTACTGCATATGTTATAGCTTGTTGTTGCTTTTTGGTAACCAAATCAAAACAACTGAACATGATAGCACAACGGCCAAAATAAAGCAACTCACACCTAAATGGTGGCAGCCAAAAATTGCTCAATTTCACACTCTCAAATGATGACACTGGAAGATACAGTAACAGCACCGCGCTCAAAATATAGAGGAGCCCGCACATATACTGTGGCACCCATAAAAAGGCTCGATTTTACAAACTCAATGATGAAGGATGAAAATACTGCAACGTGCACTAATGGCACCACGCTCGGAAATAGAGCACCTCACAACTATACGGTGGCAACCATAAAAAGGCTCGATTTTACACACTCAAATGGTCAAGGGTGAAAATACTACAACGTGCACTAATGGCACCACGCTCAAAACAGAGCAGTTCTCACCTAAATGGTGGCAGCCATAAAAAGGCTCGATTTTACACACTCAAATAGTTAAGAATGAAAATGCTGATACGTGCGCTAATGGCACCATGCTCGAAACAGCGAATTTACACACCTAAAAGGTGACAGGCCGAAATAACGGTAAGATAGATAATTTCATCTTGCACGAAAATTACATTTTTCATTTGCAAAAGGACAAAGTCTGCACGAACAAACGACACAACCATTATCTTTTAATTGTTGACAAACTTCAATCTCAAGGCGAGCATATTAAACTTTGGACATGCATTAAAAAACGAGGGTTTAGACTTATAAATTGCTTTTTGTCCTGGACCTTCGCACAGAAGATCGTCAATCTTAGGAAGTATATATACATCCTAACGAAACTCCTAAATTCTGAAGGACTGGTATGAATAAAAGGCCAAAAGAACGCGGAAGGCCATTCGGGAACAATTAACGTTCCTACCCCGGAACATGCTTCAAGCTTTCTAACGGAAGGGACTATTAGAGACACTGGTGGG
>JAOBRB020264496.1:0-21240 GCA_027575285.2 Zoanthus pulchellus | reverse complement strand
AAGAAATATTTACGGTAGTTATGAATTCTTTTTTCTGTTCACACCCGCCAAGATTGTCGGAATCACGCGTTTGTACCAACGATTAAAATGTCTGTCAAAAAGATTATAAAATCTGATTTGTACGATTGCCTTTGGAGCTTGTGATGTGCAAAGCGAAAACTTGCAGAAACTTCTATCCCTCTCGTGCTCGAAAGGAAAGGTTCCAAACCTCTTGACAATTCGTTTGAATATATATATTTTTAAAAAAATTAACATCTAAAACTAAACTAAATATTTACTTATTCTCATCCTCTTTTTGAGTGGGCTTATTACCACTGCTTAAAGGCAGCACATTAACTCAACTACCTTTTAGGAGGAGAAGTTTTTTGTTAAATATTCGAATAAACGCCGCACCCAGTGGTGCGGCGTTTATTCGAGGGCGGCGTTTATTAATATTTTGGCTTTCAGGTGCGGCGTTTATTTGAGGGCAGCGTTTATTCGAGGGCGGCGTTTATTCTAGGAAATACGGTATAGCCGAAGTTATCAAACTAGACTTCGAAAACAAATGCTCACTGACTGTGAAACTTAATTTTCATTTCTTGGACATTCAAGAGTACGAGACTCTCACATTGGTTAATAAACATTCAATAGATATCTGAACAGAATTAACTATAATGCCGCTAAAAAAAAAAAAAGCAAAACACATCTTGAACTGAGACACTCACTGATGAGGAGATTGATGACAAAAATTTACTGCTATACACAAAGGAAAGATTTAATAAATCAAATGAAGCATACCATGGACTTTCTATGATTTGCAAAGAACTTCCTCGGTCATGGAAAGTCCGGGAGAGGATAAAGGCTTTAAAGAATAAATGGAATTTGTCAAGTACTCCCAATGAAACTTGTCGGATTCAACAGAGCATCAAGGAACGACTAGAAATAAGGTTACAGACTCTAATTAAATACAGTCCTTCTAACTCTGCTTTCAGATTCGAGTTAAACTTTCTGGGGATGGTACCAGTATTGGTAAACGACTACATGTCATCAATGTTACTTTCATTGTCCTTGATGAAGGAACATTGGCTCAGGCAGCTGATGGTAATCATGTGATAGCAGTTATTAAGGAGCCTGAAAACTATGAAAAAGTTTCCAAAGTAGTGACAAGACATCCAAAAAAATGTAGAATCTAAAACATTTGTCAGTGGGAACAGGGCAGTTTGAAATTGAGTGGTTCCTGGGAGGGGATTGGAAATTTCTTGCGTGTGTTTGTGGTCTTGGTGCTGCCCATACTACTTACCCCGGCATTTGGTGTAAACATCTCCTATATGACAAATATGATGAAAGAAAAAAATGGTCCCTCACTGATGTCTTAAAAGGTGTACGTTCAGTGGAGGAGATTTAACAGCATTTGAATACGAGGTCAAAAACAGTGGAAAAGTACAATTCTAAACATGTTCCACTTTTTCCTTCAATTCCCATTGATCATGTTGTCATAGATTTACTGCACCTTATTCTTCGAATTTCTGACAACCTAATTAACCTCCTCATTCAAGAGCTGCAACGTTAAGATGCGATTGACAAAAAGAAATCATTTAATGATGGTTTTGAGAGATCAAAGTACAAGCACATGGCAGGCTGGGAGACCTATCTCAATGATACCCTCAAATTTCCCTTTAACTGGTTTGTCTGTAGGAATTCAAAGAAATTGAAATGGCGGGATCTAACCCAGAGAAAGAGAAATTATTTATGAACAATGACTTCACTAGTGTACTGCCCAATTACCAGAAACCTGATCAAATTTCAGTTGTGCAAACAGTTTCTAACAATTACAAACATGTTGAGTTCCGCTAGTATTCAAATGAGCAACGAAGAAATTCAAGAGGCATCAAAATTTTTTCTGGAACAGTTTTTGAAATTGTATCACACTAAGCATGTTACACCCTACATGCAAGCACTGGTATGGCATGTGCCTGAGTTTATACAAATGCATGGTAGTATCACCCCCTTTACTCAGCAAGGCTTGGAGAAGCTCAATGACAAAACAACAAAGGACTACTTCAGATCTACCAATCAACGAGAGCTAGACTCGTTAAAACAAATTGTGCAAAAAGACAAAATGGAATATTTAGGGGTTCTTGGCTGTCAAAAATGCACAAAAAGTTTCACTTGAGGAAATTGTAATTTCGAAGGTCATAATAGAAATACCTGTTTATCACCATGTAGTTCGTCCATTTACGCCATGTTGTTCTCCCCTACATCAGTGTTCTAGCAAGGTTAAAATCATAAAAGTGACTGATTCTGCTAAATCACAAAAACTGATAATTGCAAATTAACAAAAAACTAACAGTGTATCACTCTTTTCTAATCATAGTATATATGAGAGACAGATAAATAGTTTATCAAATATTGGTTAAAATGTGTTGTAATATGAAAACGGCTTTGACGCAAAAAACATGGCTAAAAATCTCCAGACTCCCTACCAAATTTATGGTTAAGCAGTTAAAAATTTCTAAAGCGATGGTAAAATTAAAATAAACCATCTCTCGTTAAAAATTGAAATCAACCATAAAAAATGGTTAAAACTAAAAATCAACGATGACGATTAAACATATTTTTAAAAAGATGGTTAAAAAATCGAATTAAGCATAAAAATGGTTAAAACTAAAATCAACCGTAAAATTGGTTAAAAGCGAAATCAATCTTTATATGGTTAAATGAATTTTTTAAATAAAAATAATTTTTTTATATATCAAATATATTTTTTGAAATATATATTTCAAAAAATCAATTTTTTTTTATCTTTTTTTTTTATATAAAATATATTTTTTGAAAAATCAGATAAGAAAACATTTTTTCTGAATACGAATCACCGAGATATTTAAAATATTATGATGCTTTTCCATATAAAAATCTTGAAGATTTAATATATGCTTTATCTACTATGGAAAATACATCGATCGAAGAAAGAGAATCTATTATAAAAATAAGACTGTCAAAGAATTAAAGTCTATAGCTAAAAAGGTTAGATTTCTAAACATTATAAAATGCGTAAATATACATTTATTTTTCATTTAATAAGATATTTTAAATATTATTTCAATGAATGTAATATTTAAAGAAATTTAAAATCTGTTAAATAAAATTTTACTATTACAAAAATGACATATGTAACAGTTGATAATTTTGATGAAACAAATTGTGCATAGGAGATATCATTTCAAGAACAAAACCTGTTGCATATCAAAAATTACCAGTCAGATACTCTTATGAAAAAGGTTAAGGTCGACTTCTTATAAGAACACTTAAATTATTTTCTTATGGATTATATGAAAATATAGATTTTGTTACGGGTGAATTGAACGGTTATACCAAGTCATTTGTATGTTTAGAAGAAGAAAAATTTATTGAAATGATTGAAAAGATAACAAATTTTATAAAAAAAAATTTTAAAAGAAAATAAATAAATTTTGAAAATAGGTGGGAGAAAGAAACCAACTGAAATAGAAAATCTTAGTATTTTAAAATATAAAGTTGAAAAACAACTAACAATTTATGCGATTTTAATAACAGATTTTAAAAATTGTGAAAAATTACAAATACAATATTTCGCAATTTAACTAAAAAAGGTTTTAAAGAACACTAGCAATTAACTATATTAGACAAAATTGAGATGTTATTGGTTGGTTAAAAATAGAAAGTTTATTGATGCATTTATTGAATCTATTTAAATAAAACTTACCGAAGCATTGATTATAGAAAAGATAAAAAGTTTGCTGGTATATCGAGTGATGATATAGATTTAGATGAATTTGAAGATGAAGAAGGATCTGAAAAAGAAACTCAGTTAAGAAAAAAAAAAATATATATATATAAAAAAATTAAAACATTAAAAGATTTAAGAAATATGGCATGTGGAAAAGGTATAAACAATATTATATGGATAAAAAAATATTAATTAAAATTTTAAATTCAACACTTAAAAAAATGTTTTAATCATAAACGAAACTATTTTTTAAAAATTGTGGAGGTAAAGGAATTTGTATTCATGAAAAACAAAAACATTTATGTAAAGAATGTAAAGGTAAACCAATATGTCAACATATAACAAAAAAAATATCATTGTAAAGATTGTAATGGAAAAGAAATTTGTAAGCATGGAAAACAAAAATATTCTTGTATTCTTGTAAAGAATGTGGAGGTAAAGGAATTTGTATTCATGGAAAACAACAACTTGTTTTTATAGATTTAGAGGAAAAGAAATTTGTATACATCAAAAACAAAGATATCATTGTAAATTATGTACGATAAAATGATTATCCAGCTTTACCCAGCGCCATCTACGTCAAAGAATAGAAAAACACAAGAGACTCCCATCATATATTGGAAATTATATTATTTCTCATTCTGATTATAAAAAATAAATCTTAAACACTAATCAATTCAAAATACTGAAACGCTGCTATTCGAAGTTTGACTGCTTACTATATGAAATGCTGTTTATCAGAAATTTAAAACCCCCTCTTAACGTTCAATCTGACTCTATAAAAGCTAAACTTTTTATCTGACCTTGATTTGAGCGTTATTGTTTTCGTTTCCTTTTGTTTGTTTTTGTTTGTTTTTCTTTTGTCTGTTTGCTTCTTTTGTTTTGCTTTTCATAATTATGTACATAGATTATAGTTGTCCTTTATATTTCGCTTCGCCCTTCTAAGTCTGTATATGATAATGACAACTTGATGTTGTCGAAACGTCATTTTTTATCGTCAGTGTTTGTTTTGAAGTCATTGCCTATATCCTTGTTAATAATCAAAACTATCTTAAAATTCATTTTATTTTTTTAAAAAGGTAGAATAGAAAAATCTTTTTCTGTTAGAAAAACACATAGTAAATCATTTCCACCTAGTCTTGGAATATTAATATTAAGTTGTTTATATGAAAAAGAAGTATCATCTATATTTACATAAAATATATGTGGATTATTTTTCTTAATGTTAAAATAAATAAAATAATAATCAAGACTTGAATAAATTTTGCATTTTTTATAGGTTTATCCAATATAAAATGTCCTGTTGTATTTTGAATGTTTAATAAAATACCTGTTTGTTTCATTTTTTATCTAAAAGATTAAATTGCAAAAACATATAGCGAGCGATTGTATAAAAAATGACATGATTAAAAACAAATTTGTTTGATGATTTGTTTAATTCTGATTTATTTCATCTTTTTGTGAAACATAAGAAACATTATGTGAAATATGATGTGAAACAGAGTGTGTCATCCAATGTGCTAATTTTTTAAGGTTCAGCATGTGTTACTTTTTTTTCTTTCGAAATTTGATCTATTTCTGAATTAACACATAATCTCATGGATTCTGTAACTCTTTTCATTTTATTATTATAATTTTCAACACTAACTAAATTTATAATCATTCTAGAGGGCAACAGCCAAACAACTGGACTTAATGCTAAGTCTAATTTAACACTTGATTCAAGTATAACTAATTCAAAACGTTGTACACTATAACTTAAATTTTTATTTCGAATACTATTTTCAAATAAATTAGAAAATTCATGTTGTACTTCTTGTGCACTTCCTTTATTTCCTAAAATTGTACTTCGTATATTAACTTGTGCACCTAAAATACAACAGACAAATGTTTCAATCGATTGATTAATTCTACTTAAACCAGTCGATGTTAATCCATTAGACTTTGATGAAAAAAAATTTGAATGATTTTTTTTTATTTCCATTTGCAATATAATGAATCATACTTTATAAATCTTCATTTCCACCTTTATCTTTAAGTAAAAAACCTTGATAATAGTTATTAGAACTTATTTTAACAAAATATTGTTTCAGTTTTGGCCATATTTAATTATTTTATTTTTCCAAAAGATTTTGTTTAGACATCACCTAAACCACGATTAATTCTATGAAGAAAACGAAAATCTTGATTTGAATTAATTTTAAGTTCTTGACAATTTTTTTTACAAACAATGTCATTATATCTATTATTTTTTTCTGGTAAAGGTGTATTTATTTCAAATAAAATACGTCTTATTGTAAATTTGTTCTGGTAATTCTAAATCAGAATCTTTTCTTAATAAATGTAGCACACCAAACTGCAAAATTGAGTTGTTGTGGAAAATATTTCATTTCTGGTTCTTTTAACCAACATTTTGATTCTTTTGGAAAAGTATGTTGAATAAACGTCTTTTAAAAATATCTCTAAAAGTAAAATTAGAACAATCTTCTGGTGTTACATAAAAATTGTTTGAGATATTAAATTTAAAGGATAGTTATTTCAATAGTTAAATTAGGATGAAGATTTAAGTTTAATTCAGAAGGAAGATCATGATGTGTTAAACCAAGTTGTATTAATAATTCTACTGGAAATTCTTTGATATTTTTAGTTGATTATTTTTTCAAAAAGATTAAACTCTTTTCCCTTATTATCTACAAAAAAATACTACTTGTATCATTTGTTCCTTCTTCTACAAGTTTATCTAACTTTAAATGAGGAAATACGTTTTTTAATATTTCCCATTTGTTATCAATCGTTTAATGGAGCCGAAACCAATTGTAGAATTGCACACAATTTGGGCATCCTGCTGATGAACAGTGACTGTTTTACCTTATTTTTCAGTAGCATTATCGTTAAGTCTGTTCAGATATCTATTTTATAGTAATAATAAAAAATGCTTAAAAATTAAGAGATGGATTAGTGGTGGACGAATCTCTTCATTATTTGAAATTTGACAACAACATTGACATTGATATTTCATTTTTCGGGACTTTGAAGTTTTTCCATCATTTCTAGTCTTACTTCTTTTTTTAGTTCTTCCTTCAATGAATTTCTCAACTTTTTTTTCTGTTTCTTCATTTGTTTCCACATTTGTTTTCAAACAAATTTTATTTTTTAATTTATAATAATGTTCAAACTCTGTATCTGAAAATTTTCCATCTTTTCATACTTTACTAACTAAACGTTTAAATAGAGATAATTTAGCTAAGATTAAAGAAACTGTTTTTTCATGTTTTTGTACTTTTTTTAGAGACAGATTTAAATAAAAGACCAGTTGTCACTGAACAAAGTCTACAAAAACCATCTATAGAAGCTTATGGTATACCAATTGCTATACCAAAACCTGTTAAACCGTTCCCCTCCAGAAAGTTTATCAAGTTTTTTGTATCATAACAATTAATTAGCTTTCTTTAATCCATATTAGGCATTGCCATGGAAACATCCCACGTTGTGTAGTACCCAGGGATTGGGTCTTTAGTTTGTGAGGCGATAACGTCATTAAAGTGTCTTGTTGTTGTTGTAGCCGCCGTTAAAAGTGGATTTTTTTTCCAACCTTTTTTTTTACTCTTTTCAATAATGGATAGCATCATGAAGCTTGAAAGTAGCATTTGAGCTTACTTGCTGAAAGAAACCAGTGAAGTGTAACATTTTTAAGCGATTTTACGGCATAATTTCCAAAGGCGCCAAAAGAAGTCGGCTTTGAAGCTCGAAGAGAGGCGAATTCCCTGAGCTGACAATGCATTATTTGGAAGTTTTGACGACTGAAGAACACTACAAGCATAAAAATTGGGCAGAACTGCGTGGAGGCTCTAAATTTAGCAAAAAAAATGATTACTGCAGGAAATGCTGTCTGTCCTTGTCAAAATTTTAGGGGTATCCCAGAATGAATTTGGGTCGTGCAAATGGCGGGAAACACGTTGGGGCAAGACTGGCATACTGAAACGGCTGTAGCTTTATCCGTAAACTGAAAAAATGCTAAAAAACCTCACTATAACTCAGTACTAGGAATGAATTTTCTTCTGAAACTGTTTTGTTTGCTGGGAATGAAAATTTTATCAAAACATCCTAGGGCAAACATCGTTGATTTTCTCGTTCCAAAAAAGACGCAAATGGTATTTTTTATTAAATTTTTGCACTTCAACTAATGATTTTGTGCAGAAATGACAATTTATTCTTGCATCACTGGCCTTCCAAACTTAAAGAAACTACTAAAGTTTGCTTAAAGATCAAAGTCGAAACATGTTTTTTTTGTTTAACAAAGATTGAATTACAAACTTTAAAAGTTTCCGCCAGGACTTCTGACCAAAAATGGTAGCAGAGCGAGGTTTTTTGGAATCGCCGTAAGTTTATTTATTTGATTTGTTGAAATTCGGTGAACTTACTGTCAATATTATTTGTTTGGTAACTGTGGAAGTGTTTTCGTCAAATTTTTGGATTTGCCTTTATTTGTTGAATTCAAGTTGTGGTTTACCGGATGAATTCGAATTGTTCGTCGTTTATTTATGGATTGACCGTGACATAAATTGTGGTTTATTTGTTGAAATTGAACTCAACTGTGGAAGTGTTTTCGTCGAATTTATGGATTTGCCTTTATTTGTTGAATTCAAGAATTGTGTTTAAATTAAGTTGTGGTTTACCGGATGAATTCGAATTGTTCGTCAATTATTTATGGATTGACCGTGACACAAATTGTGGTTTGTTTGTTGAAATTGCGATTATCCGCTGTTTTACTAACAACACTGGCTCATAATAATGAAATTATTTAGAGCCCACGAATCGAGTTGAATTGAAAAAGGCTATGTGTTGTAGTTTTTCACGAAGGTTAATAAGTGGAGGTAAGATGAACAGTGTTCTCAAAATAGAAACTTGATCCTTTAAAGCGGATCCATTTTTCTCCATGTTATGCTTTGTACTTTGTGAACTGTTCGAAATGAAGAGCAAATTCATTGATAGTTTTTGTTAGTAAACGAGGTTTTCCCGACTAAATCATTTCAAGGAGTTAAATATACATTATTTATAGAGAACTATCAGGTCAGTTTCTCTTAGCATTTCTACTAAAAGGGTTTTTTTTGGTGTTATCATTTTACAACAGCAAAACCGTCAAATTTTAACTTAATCTGAATGCAGATGATTTCCCGGGAAATAACACGGCGTATCGTTATTATTTGTTTTGTTTCTAACAATTTCGATCATAAAGACTATATTTTATCTGTGAAGAATGTTTCTGTAAATTCGAAAATTTATATGTAATCAGTAACTTGATAAAAAAAAGTGTTTCGTAAGTGATAAGCGATTGGACATGATGTAAACATTGAAAAACTTTTGATACGTGCGTGTACATTCTATCACGTTCTGAAGCTTATACCTCAAGTTGTACCGGTAACTTTATTTACTGGAAAATTTATTGAAACTAGTAGTAGTAAATAAAAGCTGAAACGAAATTTGTCATTGTTGTCTTTATTTTATTTTGGTTTTTTTTGTTGTTTTTTTTGTTCTTTTTTTTGAAGAAACGTCGTTTCTTTTAGTCCCTGTAATTTAGTATACTGGTGGATGTCTTCGGTTTTCATTTTGCAACTCCTACGTCTTTTTGACAGTTCTGAACGTTTTTTTACTGATAGATAAACTTAACAAATACCTGCAGTATATTTTGAAAACCTTCGTTTATAAAATTGTTGTACCCCACAGCTTGCAAGCTGATTCTTTCTAAGTGCTCAACCACACTGAATTTCTCCGTTTCGAATGACAAACTTTGGGTTACATCGCCACAGTTCTCTCCTTCAAGAGGTATGCAGACTTTGTGGCAACCGTTTAAAAAAGGATCACGGTCAAATTTACGATGATAGTCATAGCTGTATGAAAGAAGCAAGTCTTATTTTTAACGAAATTTGATTAAAGATTGTTTTTGATTTTCCGATTTTGCCACAAATGCTATAAAAACATCAAAAGAGAGCGAGCATTGGTGTACATTGAAAATTGGCCGCCTTACAAACGAACAGGTGTCTGCGATATTTGCACGCACTATGAAAGGCAAATTATTGGAGGGAGACGCAAAAAACAACCTCAAGGAAGACCGAAGTCAAATACAAAACCAATAAAACAGCCATTGGCAGTGGGGCTACAAACTTTGCAACCAGCTATATGCTTTCAACCTGACCCCAATTTGTTTTAACACTTAGTTGTAAATACATACATGATATGCTTCAGCAAGAACATTTTATTAAAGACTTGGAACAGAAAAACTGAATTGATCAACCAGTTTAGAGTAAGTGCTCACCAAAGCCCCATATTTTCTGTGCCGCATGCCTATCATTTACTTACACTTCATGCAGTCAGAAATGCTTAATCTGTGTCAGCGGTGGTGATGTATCCCCCTTGCAACTTGTTGAACCGGCTCCACCAGTTTTTATTGACTTACGTGGGAAACTGCAACTTAAGTGCCCCAAAAAGAGTTGAGGGATGAAAATGCAGTTGCAGCATTATAATAGCCATAGGGGGAATGGATGAGCAAGATAATTCAAGTGAGAAACACAATCCATTAGAAGATGTTTAGCAATCACCAATCCTCTCCTCACTGCTGAAAAAACAACTGCAAAACTAATTGCTACCCCACTCATTAATTACCATGCTGAAACAAACTCATGTAATGCATCTTGCCCCACCCCGTGTTAATCCTGAGAACAGGGCAATAGGTTCAAATGATTTTAGCATCACAGATGCTATAAGAGCGCCAAAGGGAATTGTGACCCCTGCAATGAAAGAGACACGTCTCTTAATATTTAAGGCAATGATGGCAACATCAGAAAATGGTATGACTGCACAATTTCCAACAGGTGGGCACGTATGTGAAATTGCGGAACACTTTAAAGGGTAAACATTTTTTCAATGTCTTTAATAAATATACTAATTATTATATTTAATATGCAACACTAAGTTTAAAATTTGATGAATAATTAACAACATACATAAAAAAATTCAGTACATATCAGGGCAGAACACAGGATCATGAGCAATTTGTTCAAATCACTTTAGCAAGGCAAGCACAAATTTTTTCGTTTTTATATGATATTCAAAGAAACATTAAATATAAAAATTTGTGATCCCATAACCTGTAATGACAAATGTATAAAATTACAGCATAAGTTACAGCTAGAGTCATTTTTTCTGTCGATCTCTTTAGCCTTTTGTAGCAAGAAAAGGTAGAAGATCAAGGAAATCTAGTGATATTGCCCATCCCAAATTTGGAGGAGATGCTGGAAGAGATGCTGGAGGAGGGTCTTTTACAACAGATTTCCAAATAGCAAATGTTGAGAAAGCAAACTCGAAGACCAACAACATTGTGTTGTCCATTTTTGAGACAAATGACAGCTGGGCTAACAGGTGGACAGGAATCTCAAGATATAAGGACCAACTAAAAGTTTTAAGCGAAACTTTATGGTGGCAAGTATATTAACTTTAAGTGTTTTCACTTTTCTTTGATGATACAAAATTAAACAAAATAGACAACTTTACAGCCGCTTTAATAAAAAACAACTCTTTTAATAAAAATATACTAATGCTTTGGATAATAATTATCATATTTGTTTTTCAGTGGAAAGAGATTAATCATTTTCCTTTTTGGGGATTATGAAATTTTGTGTAAAGTGTTTGGCATCTCAGGTTTTTCAGGTATGAGTACTTAAAAAATTATTATTTTCAACTACTTTTTACATATTAAGTATAAACTCAAAAATCAAATATTTTGTATTACACATGTAAAAGCTTGTTTACAGTAAAAAGTTCAAATTTACTACTAATACTGTTCATCAAGTAACTATAGAATCAATTTTTTCAAAAGGATGAACTGTACTTACTGTTGCTAACTATTATAATTGTAACTGTGCAACTGTTTGATGCAATGCCTTTTAAGTCTTAGACAGGTTCCTTAATCCAACGAAATTTACTTCCAGGCTGACTTGTTTTTAAAACAAGAACATGTCCCTGCCTTTGGTGCTGGATTACCAACGACAAAATGAAATTTGCAACAGGTGACCCAAGGAGGGGAACAGTAATCCTCAGAAACCTTGAACAGCTCATGACTGACCATTCCAACTATGTGGCAGACGAAGCCCGAACATCACGCCAAATAATGTTTCAAAACGTTGTGCATCAAGTGCTCTTAAGAATGTAAGCTAAATGACCAGGATTAAGTAAAACCTTAAATACTTTTTTTAAATTTTTTGATATTTTTATTAAAACAGATGTTTTTAATAAACATTTATTTAAACAGGTTTGCATGCCAGATTTACACATTAATCTGGCTGTGTTTAAAACGTTCTTTGATCTTCTTGAGCTTTCCTGCCATGAACATGACAAAAAGTGCTACTTCTCAAAGCAAGGGCCATTGGAACAATTGGCCAAACTGAATTTGATTCAAAGATAGCTTTTTTTCTCTCATCGAGTCAGAGCAGCAGAACTCCAGGAACAAGCTTCAACAATGCAGCAAACAGTCACACTTCTTGCACTTCACACTGATATTGATAATGAATGTGAAGAACAAGTTCAAGACCTCCTGGCCGAAATAAAAAAGTCAACAGACAAATCAAAAGAGGAGGTAGATTTTTTTAATTAGATATGTTTGAGGACCATGTGACAATGTTTCTAAGAACTTGGCATATGGGACTTGGCTTCTACGGAGGGCATAGAAGGAATCCATAAAGATTATAACACAAAATCTACTGCTTTTCAGCAGGTTAAGAACGATCCGGTACGACTGAGGCAACTTGCACGTGACCAGCATATTTCAACAAATCCCACACTTGCCGGACGAGTACCGCAAGAAAAAATGAGGAACTCAAAAGAGTTAGACTTATAGAATTGAAAAAAATCTTGACTCATTTTAAAAATATCGTAACTAAAAATAATTGATGTACTATCGAATGAAAGAGAACGGAATGAACAATACAAATTTGCTGTCCAAGCGAGATAAAAATGACGAATATAAAATAAACAACAGCCCGCAGTTTGATATTTTTCATAAAAATCAGGTGTACATAACTCAAGAAAACAAAAATGCCATAATTTCTTACCTTGTGGATGTGAAAATATACGTGTTTAACTTTCTATCCAACATAGCTGTAGTCCAGCAAAACCTCTTCAACAACAGAAAACATTTCCAAACTTTTGTATAAACAGTGATCACTTTGATACGCCATTACCGCATTAGCAACGACAAAATCCGATATTTTGAGAAAATTAACTCGATTTTATCGGGATTTTTTGTTTGAAACTTGTAGTTTAGGAATTGAAAACGGCTTAATGCTTCTAACTAACATTGTTTGAGGTGAAAAGGGCCGTTTTGATTTGTTATTTCCAAAAATAAAATAACCAGTTATTAGGAAGCGAAAGAGTCACCCCATGCGTGTCATACCTTGGAACTAATAAAATCACTGTCGTGGCTTCTGTGCGTGCGTTAATTAAGTTTCCATTTCGAAACAGCCAGGAGGTGACATATAAAAATTCAACTACTGTTCACATGAAAACTCCACACATACCCAATAATGTATGCAAAACTATGTTAGCTTTGTGCAAGTGTAAGATTACTGACCTGTCAAAGAAAATTTATGTTTATTCAGTATGAATATGTATGTGACTTACACTTACTTTTGGTTATTTGAAAAGTTATAACCCAGTTCAAATGAGTGGTAAAATAATTAAACCTGTAAGTTTTCAAAATATAAGAAAATCAAATTTGTTACTTACCGTGCATTTGTCTTTATTAGCATTATTAACAGTCTTATTATTATTGGATGTTACTGGCAGGCTTAGTTTAGTAGTTAGGCTCAGCCTCCAGTCTTACATACAAGAGATAGTTGCTATTCACCAGTACAAAAAGTAGTTAAGAGTATCATATTTTTTTCTTCCAGGATAAGTATATCAAAAGCATATCCCATGGCTGAAGGGAAAATTTAAGTGTGATCTTTTAACCCCCCACCCTTTCCTTAAAGATATCCTGACAACAACCCTGCTCAAAGTAATAATAACTAACATCAAAAATCAAGATTATGTGAAGCTCTTTGATTTAAATGTTTATTTTGATTTATCCAATCTATTATTTTTTTGTCTATTTTTTTTTGATATTTTTCAAGAGCTTTATCATGTCTTTTCTTTTCAGCAAAAATTTTAGATTAAAAATCATCTTAACCTTATAAATAACGTGCAAAATAACTTCCACCAACAAATGCAGTTGAATTTAAGATTGCACCTGAAATCAATAACGCAACTTGCGGCTAGCGACAGGAGTCCCTCCGACGCCATATTGGCAGATATAAACAGCGTTTGTCGATGATGTTTACGTTTAGTTTGTTAACCGCTGTCTATTATGTTCACATTTAGGTTCTGCTTTTTTGCCCCACAAGTCTACATAGAAATTCTTCTGTAAAGGCATACTGTGTTCTAAGGTAAAGTTTATACAACTGTCTACCGCTGTATGGTATAAATAAATGAATATATTAATTAATAAGTTTCTTTTATATTGATAAATTGAGCAACTTTGGACTCATTTTTCTGTTCCATAACTAAATATTTTCAACATTTACATCACATATCAACAGCTGAATACTAATGTTTACTTCTGGCCTAGCGGAAGTCATATTCGTTATAGATCCAACAGCTGTCTCAGAGGCCGTTTACATGAACCTGGGCTGGATTCCAACACGGGTCAGTACGCCAACCCGGGGCGCGAAAAAATTCTGTTTACATGGACCCGGGTTGTCTGTGATGCGAAGCGTTTTTGGCCGACGCGGGCTGGTTGAGAAGCTCAGCTCAGCTTTTGCTCGGTCGAAAAGACTGGTTTCGATATTTTGGCAGAAAATATTTCAGCTGGTATTTTCAACAAAAATGGCGGACAGAAGCCAAATTGTTGCTATACTTTCCGTGATCCTTTCTTTTTTGTGCGTTTTAGCTCAATTTCATGTAGTATTGTGGATAATCTTAATGCAGCAGCAGAGAATGTTACTGTTAGCCAAAAGTAAAGGAATATTTGATGTAAACCAAGCCACATCTTACACACGTGTAACAACTTTGGCATTTCTTTACCTTATCTCTCAAGAAGAACGAAAGCTGTCTGTGCGACCATAAACTTAGTAATGGGTCCCAAGTACTTAAAATTGCCAAAAAATGTGGATGAAATGAAGGATCTCATTTCTCGTTTTGAAAATCGATTTGGTTTTCCACAGGCATTTGGTTGTTTGGATGGTACCCACATTCCAATAAGGCAACCCGTTGAAAATAGTTCAGATTATTACTCGTGGTACCGTGGTACCATGAGTCAACGTTTGGATTCCATTTATTTTCCTTTTTTCTTCGTGTCGCGATTAGCGATTCGGTCCAATGACTGCCATATTTGGGATTTGTCCCCGGTCGTACGCGCTCATTGCCTCTGGCGGTGATATCATAAGTCGGAATGCCCCACTTCTTTTTTTCTTTTTCATCGCGCAACTGGAATGCAACCGCACTTCAGTCTCCACTCATACCACGAGTAAAGGCTTAACGAGCCTCTTGTTTCTGTTACAAAATGAAATACACTTTGAAAGTAGTCAAACTCCTCAGGGAATTCGTTGGCAAGCTTTTCTCGAATACACGAATAGAATGCCACGATATCGGCGTTGAAGTCCAAGCTCTTAAATTCCATTTCTGTTTTGTATTCCTTCATAAAGATGATAAGCTGCTCGACCATTCTATTCGACCATTGAAATTGACTTTATTTGTTTTTTTCCTTCCATATCACGAACTCCAGTAATGAAAGCCATACTGACAATGTGAATTTATTCAAAGCGCAGGGAAATTTTCAAATTGACAGATTTTGCGCATGCTCAAATGTAACAGGCTTAAAGATTCCAACCCAGGCTCAAATTCACCATCACTTTACATGGACCCACGTTAAGTGGACCCGTGTTTACATGGAAAAAATATGTAAATGGATGTCCCTAGAAGTAGATTTCAGTCACGTCTGGCGACTGACTCTCTCTGTTTAAAAAAGAGTCCAAAAAAAACCTAAGGTTTACTTTTTTTAGCTTATTAATTAAAAAATTTATACTGTCGTCTAGATTACTAAACAGCCCGAAACGTCCCATCGTTAAAATAAAAGAGCGATTCTGATCACTAGCCACAAGATGATAGATAAATACCAGACAGGAATCGCTCCCCTCTTTGCCATTATCCAAATGTTGTCATTTGTCATGAGAAGGGGCTGGGAGCTACTGAAAATTAATAATGCGCGGCAAAAGTGCGGGAATTTCAATTTTCAAAAGCAAGTACCCAGTTAAGAGCATTCCAATTTCAAAGCTGAGCACTCAACGCGTCTTCTACTATAGGACCAAAAGAACACAGTATTTTGAAGGCAATCAAAAATTTACTGTATACAATTTTTTTCTCTAAGAAAACGTATACCTTTTCTTGCAAACATTCACCCATGACATCAGAGCAATAACTTAGTCGGAACTCTTCTTGCTTGATTTAGGGCTTTCCAGATTGTGCTCGGCACTTTTTTAGCGCAATTTGGCTATGAGAGCACCATTTTGATCAGAGAGCACTTTTTGGCCAAAGAGCATCTTCTGACAACTTTCTTGCTAAACATGCAGAGTTCTAGATTATTTGAAACAAATTACTGGATTTTTTGTTGTATATAGTATAGCAATTTCAAGCACCTTGACTTCAAATAATATCTAAACTAGGCTGAAAGTGATGATTTCCACATATGATTGGTTATTCCTGTGGTCCGGTAGCTATAGCTATTGGGTAGCCCGTGGGCTACTACGTTGGAAACTGGAACTAGTTTCAACTATTAAAATAACTAATCTAACGTCTTATATAGAGCATCTGTCTGCCCACATCAAAATGGTGGATGCTGGGTCGGGTGGCGAAGGAATCAAAGAAAATCCTGTAGAAACTGTGATAAGTAAAGGCTTTTTCATTATCAGAACCGGCAAAAGCGTCCATTTCCCGAAAGCGAAAGATTATAGTCAAGAAAGGGAGATATAAAGCAAGTCATGAGCAAGAGAATCTTAACAGTAAAATGTCGGTTTGGGACAGGATTCGAGACCATCTTAGTCAACATTTAGAATACGTCCGTGGACAATTGAAATGTAATGCTTGTCACGAGATACTCGCCCAGAAGAAAAACACAGTTGAAGAAGTCGAAAAAGCATCTGGCTGGAATTGCAAGAATCACTGCAGACAGAAAAAAAAGTCAGACCATTTTCCAGTGCTTGCAGAGGCAAGACAAGCAAGAAAATGCAAGTACGCTTAAGCTTAAGTGTGTTGCACAGGGTTTTTTTGCATTTATTTAATAAAAGTATTATTCGTTATTAATTTGTGCATTTATTGACTTATTTCTGAGGAAACTTGGTTTTCAGTTGCAAATAAAAATTTAAAAGCATCTTTTTTTTCAAGTAATTAAAAATATTTAGTGGCACTTTTTTAATTTTTAGAGGAAATTTTGAGCACTATTTTGATTATGGAGCACTTTTTAGGCACATTTTGGGCATTTTTGGTAACACTATTTTAGCTTTTTGGGAGCACAATCTGGAAAGGCCTAGCTCGAATGTATGCTCAATGGGGAATCAGTGAATGTTAATTTCTTTTTAAAATTTATAAAAGTAGAAAAAGGGGCAAGAAAGTGTCTTTTAAAGCCCGTCAGCTGTCTTTTGATCCTCTATTAAAGGTAATCTGTAACTTTGTTTATTTCATATGTATAGTGAGTCTGAACAGGGTACTTGCTAGAATGTGGCCAAAAGTAATGGCCTAGGTAATTCAAGACTACTGTCACTACTGCATGCAAGTTAAATTGACATTTAACATAGTGAGCGAAGTGGTAAATTGAAGGGGAATAACTTTCCATGGGCCAGGTTTTATATCTTCTTTAAGTCGAGGATAGCCATTTTCGTACGGTTAGATTCTTGTTGCGCGCTAATTGACAAAGGTAAAAGCTAGCGAATACTATGCATGGCATATTATAAAGTATGATCAAAGGCCAAGAACTGCTGATAAAATTAAAAGTAACAGTTTTCTCGAACTAAAATTTGATTTAAGTTTACAAAATATAAAACCCGAAGAGAAAACTTAAATATCACTTAAATATGAAGACTTACGGCCGGTTTTGAAGTTGTCTTATTTGATTTTGACCGACTATAAACCATCCCAAATCTTTTCCATCTATAAAACGGAAATGATTTAGGTATGGCCAAAAATACGTGAAATTGAATGTTAAAAAATAGTGGAAAAAATCTTCAATTTTAATTTATATAGTTGTTTAATTTAAATACAATTACACAAAAACGTACAATTTGTTACAAAAAACATGGTAAACTAATGCCTAACTTTTTTAAAATAACAGAAAAGCGGTTTTGGCCTCCCTCACAACGACAACCTTTTACCCAATTGGGGTCCTTGTTATTGTTTCTACACTCAATTCAAGGATCGCAATGTTGTTTTGCCGTGTCAATAACAACCTTTTATATGTCGATTATGTTCCCTTTATATTTATTTCGTATTTTTTCACCCATTAGGAAATTGTTGCAAACAACGAGTTTCAACAGAAAAAAAGGGAAAGAATTGCTAAACATTACATTTCCCCTAACTACATGTGTTGGTATTCCGACCCTCCATTGTAATTCACCTAACACTGTAACAAATATATCACTTCTTTCACATATACCATTGAAACAAGTATGTGACGAGTGGTTAAAAACGCTAAGCTCTGGTGAATATCATGGAGTATCTTGTTCTCTTGGAACACTTGACAAGTCATCTGTACAAAGCCTTAAGCAAAAACACATCCTTAAAGATACAGCTTACATAGTGCACAAAGAGCAAAAAAGGCTGAAATCAAAGATCGCCCCACCCAACGAGAACTGCCAGCCACCAAGTGATACACTACTGCAGTTGTTCAAGCAGAAACTCTTCGAAAACAATGAAAACAAAGTAGTACTTGACAAAACTATACTAGCTAGCGACCTTGGAACCCTGGCAGGTGACAACTGGCTAACCTTGTCTGTAATACACGGATTTGTCAAAATACTAAATGAGCAACACGTTGATACAAAATTGTTTGCATTGAACAATTTCACGGAAATAAGTTCAAATCAGCTTCGTGGAGTTGTTCAAAAGCAATGGAAACAAGTACACGATGGTTGATTGCTAGGGAGTTTTCTCCCAAGTGATGGGTGCGCTAGGTCAGCGGAGTATTGTATCGAAGAAAAATTTTTATAAACAAAACAAAATGGCTGACGAAAGACAAAACGGGAAAGTGTGGAGAAACGTATTGATTTGAGAGCTCAGGGTTAAGAAAAAGACAGGGGAACGAAATTTAGGAACACTTCTTCAATCCAGATGAGGTTCCCCATTGAAAAAGACTGGATAAAGAGTGTTGGGAGTGCTAAGCGGAAGCCGAACAATACTGATTGATTTCCCCTTTTAATTACTTTTCGGCTGAATTCCCGACGTTAAAATAAATTCAGCCGAGCTAATTAATTTAGGTCGACCTAAAGTCTAAATTCGATTCGGCTCAAGCTATGTAATGACGTGTTTTCTGGAGCTCCGCTCGGAACTCAGAATAAGACCGTTTTCATCGGCTTATCGTTATTGTCAGTTGTAAATTTTATCGTTTTGTGTTGTAGTCATGTCCGTAATTACTAAAGAGATGTTGGAAATCAAAGAAATGTTGGAAAACTTACTAGACAAAAAATTGGCTCCATTAAAGGAGTCTTTAGATTTTCTAAATGACAGCTATAACAAACTCCTAAACAAGACTACTGAGCAAGAGAATTTGATAAAAGTTTTGAAGAAGGAAAATGAAGTCCTTAAAAGTGAGCTGGCGCAGGTGCGTAATGTTTTGAGGACGACAGATAAAAAAACTTGATGACTTGGAGCAATATGGCCGCCGTGAGTGCCTCGAAATACGGGGCATCCCGGTAACTGCACATGAGGAAACCAGCGACATTGTCTGCAAAGTTGCCAACTTAGCTGGCGTAGAGATATCCTCGGCCGATATTTCTACTTCCCATAGAATACTACCTAAGACGTCGACCAGCAAGTTTCCTCCCGCCATTATTGCGAAATTCGTTTGCAGAGATGTTCGTGACGAACTGTATAAAGCTAGAGGGAAGTTGCGTGACCAATCCACCCTGGATCTACCAAATCTCGGCCGCGTTGCAAAGAGTTCGATCTATCTGAGTGAATCTCTGACGGAAAAGAAGAAGCAGCTCTTTAAAAGTGCACTTTCCTTTAGAAAGTCGGCCAAATACGACTTTATTTGAACTGTGTACGGGAAAATTTGCATTCGCAAGAATGATACGAGCCCAGCTATTCTTGTGAAAGACGAGTCAGTGTTGTCGCGTCTTCGAGCCTCAAGCCCAAGTGACAGCAGAGAAGTTGTAGGATCCAGCACTACCAGCACTCGATAAGCGGACTACACATAACACAGGTAAGTTTATAGTTCATTCTTTATTAGCAGAATGCCCAATAATTCAAATTGCAATTTTTGTCAAAAAATAACTAAAAGCAATTGCCGTGCTGTCGAGTGCGATCTTTGTTTACAATGGCTACACTTTAAATGCTCGGGACTCTCTCGGAAACTCTTTAATTATTAATCTAAAACGCATGATGTCTGGTTCTGCCAGCTTTGCTGCTGTGATATATTTCCCTTCCATGAGCTGGAGAATGACGAACTACTTGAATTATCTTTTAACTCTAACACAGTGTGCCATTGTTCTACTCATTTAGATAGCGCTCGTATAGCAAATCTCCCTCACTTAGATAATTTATAGTTTCTGCTATCTCAAATCTGCCGAAGCTAAGTGATTTCGACCTTGACCTTAATATCCCCGGCCAGGTAAACTCAAAATATTACTCTCCGCATGAATTTAATACTTCTAATGACTTATTAAACCTATCAGAAAAATCCATTTCAATTCTACATAGTAATATTAGAAGTGCTTCTAGAAATTTTAATAAGCTAGAACAAATGTTTAATATTCTAAAACACCCATTCAAAATAATTGGTCTCTCTGAGACATGGCATTAAGACTCTAAGGATGCTATTACTGATTGCACCTTGCCTGGTTTTAATTGTATATCACAACCTACTAAATACTTGGCAGGGGGTGTTCGTCTTTTTATAGCTAATTCACTAAATTATCATACTAGAGAAGATTTGAGCTCTGCCTCTGATAAAGAAGAATCATTATGGATAGAAATTTACAATAAGGGTAGTAAATCCCTGGTCTGTGGGGTTATTTACCGTCACACTAATACTTCATTACAACCCTTTTAGGAAAGACTGTATTATACACTTGACAAAGTTCAAAAGGAGTCAAAATTATGTGTTTTCATGGGCGATCTCACTTTGGATCTCTTGAAATCAGATGCCCATCTTCCCACAGGTGAATTTCTTAACCAGTTATCTACCTATGCCTTTCAGC